>CATIWQ010177467.1:0-10529 GCA_949673415.1 Euphorbia schlechtendalii | reverse complement strand
AATGTAATGAGCAAAATGGAATAAAATTTTATTGGAAAATAAGATCTGAATGAATACCATTATTAATTAGTAAAATATATTGATATTGATGGGTTTTAATGTACAAAGTTGCTTGGGTTTTTGAAAGTAATTTAAATTTTCAAAACAATTATACCATACGTTTTTTTATTGAACGAAATTGAAAACGATTATGACTTCAAATGGCCAAATTTTTTTCTCCCAGCTTTGCTTCACGCGTGTTTAGTTTAGTTTCCAAGTCTCTTAATACTATTGCTCATATAATTATATTAATTAGTGCTTCTGATTTTGAGATGCTTGCTAGTGAATGAAAACTTATAGGTTAATAATAGTTGAATGTATCAGAATCCCTGAACTTATTCATCAATTTGCCTCCTCAATAACACAGTGCTAGTTTCTGGTTGATTTGATTTTTTTGAAATTTCTTTTTTCCTTTTTTAACCATAAGTGTTAAAGAGGCAAAATAACACATTTTTTACAAGTTCATAAAATTATTTGAAATTTTTAAAAATTCAGAGAACAAATGAACGTTTAATGCATTTCGAGGAGTGATGATGCATTAGTTCATTAATTATTACTTTCGTTGTTTTTCCTAAAATTGTTACATTGCTTTTATCAAATAACCATGAATGCTGATATTAAAATAAGTGGATGGAGTATGATTTTTTGTTACAGAATTTTCAATCCTCCCTTCAATTTTTTTTTACTTGTACACTCGACCATTTCACACTTATTAAGAATTAAATTAATAACGGTATGAAAATAATAATTTACCTTTATATTTAATTCAAGTTAATGTGTTTAATTTTAACTTCTCTCTTGAAATTAATTTATAAATAAATGAGGATATCTTTGAAAGAATGACAGAAAAAAATATAAAATCTTGAAAATGACAAATATTTTGAGTTTTCAAATTTTAGAAAAGTAAAACAAAAGGGAGTAGTTCATTATTTTCTCCTTTTAAGCTTAGGTTCCAGCCTTTTCATAACATAAAATAGGATTTACATATAAGCGCACAAACAAAAAGATGGAAAATTAAGCATGTAGCTAGATGCATTCTTACCTGATTAATCATATACTTGATCTTTTTGGTGTAGCATAGCGCAAGTTAGAAACCTGTTGCGCCTAAACTGTACAAAGGACATGCAAGTAGAGCGGAAAATTTCATAAAAGTGAGGCAAGTGCAAGCGTGCAACCAAAAGAATCGGGATGGATGCAGCAACCGCAACCTGATAAGCGAATCGATCCTTATTATGCTTGAAAACAACTAAAAAGGCAGCAATGAACGCCACCATTAATGCTATCAATGAAATGAAAAGCGAAAAGAGCCCAAAGAGCAACTTGAAAGGAAGTGATTTGAGAAAGTCGGACATCGAATATCGAGAGGTGAGAATGGACAAGAAGAACAATATGGAAGAAGCTGAGCATATCAATGTGATTGCATCTGTTATGGCATATATTTTGAACCAAATGCTGTCAAGAAGAACTGGGACTCCACTATCTTGGCGGTTTCCACCAGGTACGCTGAAAACTCCCGTAAATGCCACGGTGGTGATGAGTGTTGAAATGACCATGCATGACTCAGCCGTCCTTGCCAGCCATTTCTCTCCTTCTTTTCTAAGTTGCTCGTGCTCTTCTTCGAATAACTCTCGCAGACTTTTCTGCTTTTCGTTATTACTCGATTCCACACGTAGTCCTCCAACCACTTGTTGCACTCCCTACAAAATATAAAATGACGTGTCAATCATCCAATGATGCTGATCCCAATCCATATCTATGATGAAACTTAATGCATCAGTAGATACCCAAACTTATCCTAAAAATATAATAGCTCCCTCAACTTTTAAAAAGTGCACCACTTCCCCTCAACGTCATGTGCCAGCTTATAATGGTTTGACTTTGGAGGATGTCATTCCTTTTGTTTCTCTCTCTCAAATCAGAAGGTGACACGTGACGTTCAGATGAAATGTTGTGCGTTTTTTGAAAATTGAGGAAGATATGAAATCACTTTGATAGATCAGGGGCAATAGTTTTTTGGGACAAGTTCGAGTAGCTATTGATGCATTAGGCCTATTGATAAATTAATAAGTAACCTGAAACCAAAGCAACTCGCGTTGCAGTTGGAGAGCAGCTCCCGGTACAACTTCTAGTCCATTTGACGGCAACTTTGCAGCTAAATACAAAATTTTATTTCCTTTCCTATCTCTTAACAATTTCAAGACATTTTTTATGGATTCTTCCTTGTGAATCAAGTTAAAGATTTCTACGTGGCGATGCTGAACCGCTACGTGGAATATTGTGCAGTTATCGTGGTCTAGTTCGAATGCGAGATCTGGATGTAAATCTATCACTATTCGAATGAAATCGTAGTTCCCTTGTTTTGCCGCTCTAAATATAGCTTTCTTCATCTGCTTTGAACTTCTTTCTTCAACCACTGAAACCGCTTTCCTGAGAAGTAGTTTCAACAGTTCGAGTCCTTCGTCTCTTCTCTTTGAAGGCATGCGAGACTTTCGAGCAAATGCGTATAACGCAGTCTGTTCTTTGGTGTTTTCTTTAGTAGCCAACCATGGCTTCTCTATCAACATTTTCTTCCCAATATCTAGAAATATAACAATGAAATACAAAATTAATTATTTTAATGTTTAGTCCCATGAACTTAGCTGAAATCGCCTACTACCTCCTTTAACTTTGAAAAGGTTCATGTTACCCTTTCCAACTTGCAAAAATGCACTAGTTTGTTCTCTGGTTCAAAGAGGGAAAAATTAAGAAAGTGACATATATATATATATATATATATATATATATATATATATATATATATATATATATATATATATATATATAGATATATTTATTTATTTATAAAGTCAAACTAACGCATCATTTAAAATTGCATAGGTAAATTGGTATACTTTTACTAGTTGAGGGGTAACGATGACCTTTTTTCATAGGCAAAATTGGCCAAGTTATTAGGCCTTGTTTTAAAAAAATGAAATAAACGATTTAGAGAAACAAAACTCACCATACAGACCACAATCAATAAGGGCCATGAACACATCAAGCCAATCATTGTCATCCAAATTAGGATGGTTCGTACATCGGTTGTAGATGTGGCGCACCATTTTTTCGTGTCCATGTAAAGCAGCGGTTCGAATGGGCGAAACGTCTGCTTGGCCTCGAATAGTCGATAAATCGGGAAATTTGTCTAGCATGAAAGTTGCAGTTTGTACGTTTCCCGATACCGCAGCGTAGAAAAAAGCTGTGTTTCCCGATGTAGTTTTAACAGCTAAATCGAATTCACTCATTCGATCCGCGAGTTGTCGAACAAACTCGGTGTGGTCTGCTGCAGTAGCAATGTGAAGAGCCGTTTCCCCTAACTCACTGATTCTTGTTGATGGTTTAATATATTTTGGATAAGTATGGAAAATATTTTCTGCTTTCTTCCAATCACCAATTATAGAAGCTTTGTATAACTCCAGTTTCTTGTTCTTTTTCTCTGTATTTGATTGAAATTATAAAAGCATAGGTATATTTAATTACAAAAAAATAAAATAAATCAAGAAATTAACATTACCTTTGGCTGATAGAATAATAATATTGTTATTGTAACGTTCTTCGGTGTGCGAATTATCTTCGTAGTTCTCGCCCCGAAAGCTAAAATCGAATGAACCGCCGAAGAAATTATTTTCTTGGTCTTCAATATCGGAATCATCCATCACATGCAAAGATATACTCATTCTTGCAATTAGGAATTCGGGTAAAATAATTGAGAAGAATTTCGACACTTGAAACTGCGGATCTATGGGTATTTTTTAACACGAAATATGTCAAGTAGTAGCGGAAACTAATGGCAACTAGTTGAACATAATAGACAAAAGAAATGGAATTTCAGAAGTGTTGAATTATTAAAAAAAAGATTTTTTGTTGTGTTGCGTCGGTAACCGCCAATTATTATGCAGTTACTATGCAATACTATACGCGAGATCATATACTACTATGTAATACTATGCAGTATTTTGCGCAAATTTTCTCACTATTTATTGTTTGTGCAACTGAGTTTTCCTATAAATAGATTTCATTTTTCCTTATTCAATACATCTCAGAGATAAGATTTTTTCTAATAAGAAGTACCATTATGCATGTGCATGGCATATAGTATATTAGCATCTGGAATATAATGCTAGCACAAAGAATATATTGGATTCTTATAACTATTCTCCACTTTGAGTATTAGAGGACTTAAATTCTTGTTATGATATGGTTTTTGGATGAAATGGAAAGTGAGGAGTGGACACCGAATATAAACTTTTTTTTTTGATATATTTACAAATATTTTTGTTGAGATAATCTTGTTCGAGACTTAGCTAGAGTTTAAGCTCAATGCCCATTCCTAAAAATATATTAGTAGGATACGAATATTGTTCAATTCACACTTGCTCAGCCTGCATTGCAAACTTAGTTACACACCTTGTAGGTTCACTAAAAGAAATAAAGTTGTTATATGTAGATTCTAAAAGATAGATGAATGAGAACGTTGGAATATATCAAGGAATAAAACTATAAAAGATGAATGAGAACATTAGATTTTAAATGATAACAGACAACCCATGGCTGGACTGACCCTAGTCAAATTTTAAGGAGTAAAGTATCAACGTGAAAACCGAAAAAAATGTAAATCAATGTGAGCATTTGAAATCGTAAAAGATCTAATTCATTGGTAGATATTTGAACTTGTTTCAAAAAGTATACTGGTGATCTCATAACTTTCTAAACTTTTAAAATATGAACTATTTTACTTTCTATATGTCACGTGTTATCTTTTAATTTGGAGAAAAAGAAAATGATATTTTCTAAAAGTCAAATCAATAAAAAACACACGTAACATTCATCGAACAAAATAGTACATTTTTTTAAAAACTGATAGAGCCTTCAAGTCATTTTGAAAATTTAGAGAGCAGCCCAATTTTTTTTAGAAGTTTAACTACCTACTACTTGTAGACAATAATAATTTGTCAAAAAAGTATAAATGACTTTTTGATGCCTTTTATGGAAGAATGAGGTTGGAAGTAACTAACTAACTAACTATGTATTGTTGTAATAAGATTGATTTTGTCCACCCACCACACCGCCCCGCCCCCATCTTTTGCTAGATTTCTCAATTTCTTGCTATTACATTTGATTTTTCAAATATTGCATCCACCTGTCCACGTTTTCCCCCCTATTTAAACATTCAACTTCCCCTTCATTTTCTTCATCAATCTCTTAATTTCTTTTCATTACTTTTTAACACTTATTTCATTTCTCTGTATTCAAAATGACATCTTCTTCATCTTCCACCTTCAAGAACTTGGCTGTTGTTATAATGGTGGCAGCTATGGCTTCAGCTGTTTCTGCGCAAGAAACAATGGTGCCGTCTCCAGCTCCGTCAATGGATAACGGAGCTGCTTACTCTTTAGGAATGTCTGGCGCCGTTATTTGCTCTTCCCTTTTATTCTCCGTTCTTGCTTTCTTCAAGAATTAAACAACTTCTCACCCACTTTTGATTCTGTATTTTATACGGAGGCATTATTCTTATTGCTATTGTATTTTTCTGTAATTTGACGATTCATTTTGTTCGAGACCAATAATGGGATTTTATACATATTGTACCCTTTGCCATTGTTATGTGTATCTACACTTGATTTTATAGAATTATTTATATATTTGAATGATCCATCTTTTATTTCTTGGGTTTTGTCTGATTACCACATGATCAACTTCATTGTAAAAATAAAGCCTCCAATTTAATTTTGATTAAGAGAAACAGAGTACATCTCAATGAAAAAAACAGAGATTCTCTTTATAATAAATTAAAAGACAGTTCGATTACCCTATCAAAAAAATTTCAAAGTTAGTAACTTTATAGATTGATTGGTTGTTATTACATGTAATTATAGAAACAATAAAGACATTTTTTTATACCTAAACTTAGTTGTTGCTAACAAGGATTTCTCTGAAACTTCAAAAATGGATTTTTGCTGCAATGGCCAAAAGATGGAAAATGTGTTATTTTACTCCACGTAATTTATAAACCTACCCCTTTATAGACAAATATGCAATGTTTGAGAATATAGAGCTTAAGAAATCTTATTTTTACTGTGTTTGTTTTTATTAATTTCACATGAGTTTTTTCTTTTTCATAGAAGGTACTCAATTCTAGTTGGAATATCAGATCCTCTTGAGCATCTTTAATAGAAAATCTATTCTATTATTTTTCGTAACACATAAGCATAGATAAATATTTAATTGAATAATAGTTCTCCAATAACTTGTCTATTCATTCTTTCCAATACGATGTGTCATTATTAATAATGAACATTGTCTATTTGATTTTTTACAAATATATAATTAATTATATAATATTTTAATGGTGAGAGAATTATTTAGTAATTAATAGTGTAATGTTTTTGTTATAATTATAATTTAAAAATATGTAATTCATACTCAAGTAAATAATTTATCGTGACTCATTTTTTTTAAAAGTCTTGTATATTTTTATCACATAATCATTATAAATGTCAATTCCTCACACCACATTAAGTAGAACTCATAATCTACGACATAAAAATTTAGGGGATAGTATACACATCAACTCTTGTATTACTCTCAGCTAACCTACCACTTTTGAAAAGTCAAAACAAGAACAAAATTGGGAAATGCCCAAAACTTCCAGTTGCAGAAATTAAAATAAATGACTAAAACAAATGAAAATAGACTCCATGGGATTGACATTTTTAGTCTAAAAGATGTTCAATTTGACATACATGTTCCCAACACTAAAAATTCAATTTCATTATTTTAGAATCCCAAACTAATTGAAATGGGTTTTTAAAGACTAGTAAAAGATGATGAGTTGCCAAAATAATAATTAGAGAAACTTTTGCAATTATAGAATAAGACCAACCAATCCATGTGCTGTGGAAATAGTTGTCAGCATGTGAAATTGCAACCGACTTAAAATATTTGAATAAAATTGTTTAAACAACAGACAAATGGCTCTGTAAGGAAGACATAAAATCAAAGATGCATTATTTGTAAATTGTAATGGGATTAATTGGACTTGGTCATATTTTATTCTTTTCAGTAATTTACCAGCCGATTTCTTGCTTTCATTTATTTTTTTTATTGTTTCCAAATTATTCTTGCCAGCTGTCCACCTTTAATTATCCTATATAAACCATCAAACTCTCCTTATTTCTCTTCATCAATCTAAACAACTTAATTTCTTTTTTTAAAGGTGTAATGCATTTGGAACCTTCTCAAGTTGTTTCTAAATTTTGAATTCCTTCTTGAACTTTGAAATATTCTCAATGCCCCCATGAATTTGTCTAAACGTTCTCAATACCCCCTTGAACTTGTCTAAAACGTTCTTAATTTCCCCCTGAACTTTGAAATGTTCTCAACGTCCCCTGAACTTGTCTAAAAGTTTTCCAACACCCCTCAATCTAACGTTGCAAGTTGCATTAATGGACCAACAAACATGAGCGCGTTAATGAAAAAAATAATTTGAAAAATTTAAGAACGTTTAGACAAGTTCCGGGGATCATTGAGAACGTTTAAAAAATTATCTTCATCTATTAAATAACCGAATTGAGATGGTGATGGAACGCGGTTTAGACAAGTTCAGGGGGAAATTAAGAACGTTTGGACAAGTTCAGGAGGGAACTGAGAGCATTTCAAAATTCAGGGGGGAATTGAGAACTTTTAGACAAGTTAGGAGGAAATTGAGAACGTTTAGTCAAGTTCAGGGAACGTTGAGAACATTTCAAAGTTCAGGGGAGCATTTGAAATTTAGGGACAATTTAAGGGGGTTCCAAATGCAAAAGGCCTTCTTTAAACTAAATATATAGAATTTACTTGTTCTTGTATCAACAATTATAATGGCATCTTCTAAATTGAAGAACTTGGCAGTTGTTTTTATAGTAGTAGCTATGGCTTCGGCTGTATCAGCTCAAGAAACAATGGCTCCTTCACCAGCTCCATCAATGGATAAAGGATCAGCTTGTTCTTTTGGAATGTCTAGCGCAGTTATATGTTCTTCTCTTTTCTTCTCTATTTTCGCTCTATTCAACCATTAAACTATATAATTAATCTTCTTCTGTATTCTTCATTTACTAGATCTGAGATTATATTTATTATTTGGAGAGACATACATACTCATTATTTTTTGTGATGTAATGATTCATTTGAGTAATTAATTTATTATGTACATATATATATATATGAATTATGATGATTTATCTTCATTTCTTGAGTTTTCCTCTCTGTTTTGTCTTTATTACTGCTAATTTTCATCGCCAAATTTTCAAGGAAGGTGAAAAAAAGGATAAACACAATTATCGGGTATGTTAATCTCGCAAGATGCCAGATCCGAATTTTCTAAAACCCTTCCCAACTTCTAAGAAAATTGGGGAATATAACAATCAATATTAAACACGAAAATAAAAACTTATAAATAATCAATATCCAAAATATTAGTATCCACTAAAAATCCAAAATCCAAAAATCCAAAATCTTAATATCCACTAAAAATAAATACATTCCTATTACAGACTAATTAAACTTGAACAAAGATAATTTTGTGATGCTAAATGAGATGATAATATGGAAAGGGAAAAAGCTATTTCGGGTTCATACACGGTGTTCGATCAGAATGTTCGGATTTGGACAATTCTCATTTATTTTTTCAATAACTCATGCCTATACGGTGAATCTAACTTCATTATGTCAAAATCGCTTGTTTATAGTGCATAAAAATCAGAATTTGCGATAATTCCGAAAATTAATATCATTTTCTTTATTTAATCATTATTTGGGTAATTTAGTTTTTAGGTTTTTTTTATTTAATCTTATTTAATGTTTTTGTCAGATTGGAATTTTATTAAATTAGGAGTATTTTAAGGAGTTTTATTAGCTCTAGATTAATACAATGATGCAATGCATTTTAATTATTTTATTTTGAAAAAAAATTGTATTTCTATTTTTACCTTTTATTCGTCCTAATCCCTCAATTTCGATGTCTCATATGTGATTCTCGAGTTTGAGTTGTTCTTTTGATTCTTTATTACTTCATGTTGCATCACTTTGATTTCTATCTGCAATGGATCGTTTTTGAATTGTTGAACCGGTTGAATTGATACAAGTATAAATGATTCATTTCATTCAAAGAGACACCAGAAACTACCTGGAATTTAGGGGATACTTTAATCTGTTTTAAGGAGATAAATTAACTTTTAATAAATTCAGAATGATATTCAATTTTTGATATTGAAGTTAAGAAGACGATGATTCATTTAACATTTTTTAAACATGGAAAGAGTCCAACAAATTCATATGAAGTCCAAATGTCAGCATGTGAATTTGCAACCGACTTTAAAAGTTATTGAACAAAAAATCAACAAATACAGCATTTTTTTTAGGTTAGACAAGGAACAAATGCCTTATATAATGATCATGCATATGGCCCTTTAAGGATGGCTCATATTGAACCATAATTGACATTTATGTATTATTATTTTATAATAATCAAATTGATTTGAATCCTATTCCTTAGCTTGCTGTATTTTTCACCTTCCACCTGTCCACGTTTTCTTTCTTCCTCTCTACCTTTATTCGGCTCCATTTGGCTATATATACCTTCAAACTCCTCATTCAATTTCACCAATTTCAACAATTAAGTTCTCAATTTAAATTAAAGACATATATATTCTTTTTCTCTTGTTTCAACAATCATAATGGCATCTTTTTCTTCTTCTTCTTATAAATCTACCTTGAAGAACTTGGCAGTTGTTTTTATAGTAGCAGCCATGGCTTCAGCTGTATCAGCACAAGAAACAATGGCACCTTCACCAGCTCCATCAATGGATAAAGGCTTTGCTTTTTCTTTGGGGATTTCTGCTTCTGTTATATGTTCTTCTCTTTTCTTCTCTATGATTGCTCTCTTCAAGAATTGAATTTCTCTTAATTCTCGTCTTTTTTGTTATTAACTACTATATATGTGTGTAAATTAATGATTGATTCTTTATTTTGTGAGGGCTTGAATGGAATAATGGGTTATCATATTGTATACCTTAATGATGATCATGTAAATACTTGAGTTTATGGATATTTATTGAACAATTTTTTTTACTGGCTTCTCTGTTTTGTGTGATTATTTCTGTTTTCATTATATATATTTATTTTTCTAGAAGCAACATATTTAGCGTACATAGGGCTTAACTAATTGGAAAGTATCAACAAGTATGACTTATAACAAGCATATGAAATAGTCTCCCTCCATTTGTTACAAGACAAATTAAGCTCAATAATAACTGTCCAGTTTTGGCACATATTTTAGCTGTACGGAAAATGAAAGTTAATTATATTAAGCACGATGTTTAATTAGGAAAAAATAATTTTCTTCTTTGGGCTTAATTTCATCTAAAATAATTTCTCAATCTCATTATAAACTTCAATTTTTTTATATAGACTTA
>CATIWQ010177466.1:0-27516 GCA_949673415.1 Euphorbia schlechtendalii | reverse complement strand
TTCCCTATTTAGTTTTGAATTAGAAAGTCACAGAATTACTTTAGCTTTCCTATTTAGTATAGAATACTTTAATTTTCCTAATTAGTATAGAATACTTAAGTTTTCCTATTTATTACACAATACTAAATGTGTATGTATTCTAGTTCTATAAATAACCGATTCCATCAATCAATTTTCAATTACCAATCTGCCTGCATAACCAATTCACGGCTGCCTCATCCTTAAGCCCTCAACTTGCTGATTTCGGCCTGAGTTGTCTGCTGTTGAAGAGTCCACAAATCAGTCAGTGATCAGTCACAATTCAACTTCATCATTCTGTTTTTTATTAAGGTATGCTCTAGTTTCATTATACTTTTGATTTTATTGTTTTCCTTTTTCTTTTTCCCTTGTGTTCTTTCCTAATGCAGCAAGCAGTAATAGTTAAAATATTATATCATGTGACATGTCATGCGAAATAATGTGAATATTTCAATCCTGTTTTAGAGTTATTAAGTTATTGATGATATTATGCGAATATTTCAAGCTTTCAGCCCGTATTTCCAGCAGTATTTGGTTTATTAAGTTATTATGTTATTGTTATTAATTACACTCACATACACACTGCCTGTTAAGGATGGCAACGGGCCGGATCCGGGCTGGTCCGGCTTGGACCCGGCCCGGATCCGTTTTCATACATTGGACTCGGATCCGACCCGGATCCGGCGGGTCCATAATTAACGAATCCCACGGATCCGGGTCCAAAACGGGTCCATGTAATTAACATCAAATTCTTAGTTTCAACTTTCATACTTGTATATTTCACCTTATTTTAAATAGTTTACATGCTTATTTAATTATATTCATGCAATTGGATTTACGTGGATATCAAATACTATTAATTATCCAATATTTTCGGGGTAAATAATAAATAAAAAAATACAATTAATATTTAATTACGGATCCGGGTCCGGATCCGGGTTTCATTACCCGGACCCGTTTCCTGGACTCGGACCCGGATTCGGACCCGGATCCGACGGATCCATAAAATCGAGATCCGGACCCTAAAAAACGGATCCGGATCCACGGATCTGGACCGGGTCCGGGATCCGTTGCCATCCCTACTGCCTGTTTCAAATCAGAGTTATTATGCCGATTTCCAGCTCACATTTCCAGCTGTATGTGGTTTATTATGTTATTATGTTATGGTATTGTGCACATTTCAGTCCTGAGTCCCTTATTTCCATTTTCCAGCAGCATATTATAATTAGTTTTAAGTTTTAACTTGGATACAGAGAGTCAGTTACATAGTTTTTGTAATTTCAGATTACAAATTTCAATACATAATATGTCTAATGTCATGATTAGCATTTTTATTTGCTGCATGTCAAGTTCTAAAAATTCCAGATTACAAATTTCAGTCTGTTTCAAAATTTCAGTATTAATTACTATATGTCAGTGACTCAGACCTATTTATAATATTTCAGCAAGTATTGTTGTCTAAGTCTTGATATAATTATGATTGTGCTTGCAGTGATAATGGCATCCAGTAGCGGTAACAATCAGAATGTTGCTGGTTCTAGCTCTCCAACTGTTGCTGCTGCTGGTGGAGGTATTAAAGATCCTGGGTGGAAGTATGCTAGTGAAAAAAATTTTAATTTAATTTTTTTTAGTTCATGCATTTAGTTTGCGCTTTTTGTGCGCCTTCGCCTCCGCCTCCGCCTCGCGCCTAGGCAACAGGACCGCTTGTCGCCTTGGGTGCGCTTAGCGCCTTGACTACTATGCCTGAAAGGAGCTTTTTGTTTGTAATAAATCAAAAGGATAAACAAGAACCATTTTGTATTTGCCCTACCATTTAAAAAGAACTAGATGCTAGGCGGGCGGATCTACGTATAAGCAGTGGAAAGCTTTCAAAAAGTATTTGCTGATCAATAAATATTCTAATATTTATCATATTAACATTTTTATAGCGAAATGTAATTTTAACATACTTTGATATAAAAAAAGAGTAAAATTTTTTTGATAAACATTTCAAGTTTTAATAAAAATCCCCTAGGCGCAGATAGATCCGCCTTGCCCGCCTAGAACAGCCTAGTCAGTCAATCTGCCTAAGACCGCCCGATTATCCCGCCCAAGCCGATTTTTAAAACACCGGTTTGCCCTCTACATTTGCTAAATCTCAAATGTATAACTTTGATAGACATTGATTTGAATCAGCTCCCACATCCAATTGCAAACTGCGCACAAGATTTACAGGTTTGACTAAAATAACAGTCGTGTCAAAAAAAATTGATTTTTTGGGACAACTTAATCAATAAATCTCACTAATTTGATATGAGTTGATGTTTTGATATTCATTTACTAAAGAGTGAACACAAAACTAAAGCGAACCGAACCATCCTGCACTCGCTCAGGTTTCAGAAAAGAGCCATATCTCGAGGTGTAAATACTAAATAGTAGGTAGCCTAACCTAAAGCACATGCCATTCGGAACTTATTGATTACACAGAGACAACTCCAAGGCTCCCCTTTAGGAAACATTACTAATGGAACTATAAACATGCACACATGATAACCATTATAAATTTTCCTCAATGCTAAATCAATACACAATTGTATCCGCTCTTATCACATCTTCACATCCATGACTTTTTGACGTGGAAAATGATCCCTCAACTTCGTGTAGGTTTCGACACGTTTCCATCAGTTTCCCAGCCTATATTTTTCAAAAATGGTGTTTCGTGTGTCACCTACCTCAACATAAATGTTTTGACATGTGCACTGGTGGGATAAAAACTATTGAAACTTATTACACATATCAAAAATTTGTGTTGACTTAAGGGACCATTTTTACACCAATAGTCCCGAACCATTGTATAATTTCCCACTGCACATACATAACATGCTTTCATTTCCATAACAAATTAACAATCAACAAGAATTGAATTCATGTCAACTAAACCACCACAACATTCCATCACACCAAGTACTAAGCTCTACCATTGAATTCCAAAATCAGCACTACACAGAATATACAAGTAACACAACACAATCAACTCAAAGAAAGGAGATCAATTACCATTACCAGAAGAACAAAAGGATTCAAGACACTCTCATGATAATTCCAGTGGTCCTCTGTCCAATCAGAGTAAAATTCTCAGCCCCAACAAATTTCGAATTCCTGAACAAATCAACAATGTCACCCACTTCCTTTTCCCCACATTGATCCACAACCACAACGCAAACCCCATTTCTCCTCACCGTCCTCTCCATCTCACCAACAAACCTCGCCGGAAACAACGCCTCCGTCAAATGAGCACTAAAAGCCAAATCAAAAACCCCATCGAAAAAGGGCAGATTAGTAGGATCAGCCTTTCTAACAAGCGGCAACGAATCGACCAATTCAACACCCGTAACATCGGAAACCCCCAATTGGTTGAATGCCATGACTTCGTGTCCGGCGCCGGCGGAGACACAGAGGACACTGGACTGATTGTGGAAGAGATCGAGATGTTGGAGGTGAGAAAAGAAGGATTTATAGGAGGAGAGGGTGGAAAGCCAGGATTTGGAGGACCAGAGGCGGTGGTTTTTCTTGGAAGGGGAAAGATAGGGGCGGTTGAGAGAAGGGTCGCAGGTGGAAGAAGGAAATCGGAGATGGGGTTTGGAAATTGGGGTATTTGGGGGAACGCAAGTTCGGGGGACTCGAAGAAGAATTTGAAGAAGGATTAGGGTGGAAAGGGCCATGACGGCTATGGAGATCTTGTTCAGGAATTTCTCGACATGTTTCTCCATTGTTCACCGATTACCATAACTCCACCTCGCTCTCATTCATCCCATGCTTGTCCCGTCTTCGTAAGTAATCTTTTGAACCTTTTATATTAAAGTCAATTTGAACAACTGGATTGTTACTTGCGCTCGCTTCTTTCTAAAGACGCCCATGGTTTTGTCAAATATACCCTTGATTAAATCCCATTTTCATTTCCTATTATATTATCTCACCCATTTAACACTCCTAAATAATAGGAAGTTTGAAAATGAAATCCCCTTTGTAAAATCCCCGCCTGAAATTCAGGTTTTTTGTCAAAAAATTATTTTATATATATTGTTTAATTGGAGTTTAATTTGTATATTTTTTATTTGTTATTTTTAATTGATATTAAAGTTTTATCAGCCATATGTACGAAATGTATATTTTTGTGTGAATACATTATAAATACATTTAATTTATGATATTTTAATACAATATCAGTAAACTTGTAATAATAAAAAATACCAATAGGTAATAATAAGAAAATAATAAAAAATTAATTAATCAAAATTTAAATTTAGAATATTATAAAATTATATGTATATATATATACATACATACATACATACACACACACATACATACATACATATACATACAACAAAGTTCCCGTTCAACAATCTCGGTTGTTATGTTTCACATTACTGCCTGCAGTTACTGAATAAGAATTAAAGAGTATAAGAGTCTTACACAACACATTGTACGAGGAATGTCATTGTGCGCGGAAAACAAGTCATGGCATTCCTTGTACGTGCGAGATAGCTGGAGCAATTGAATCAGGAGAGCCAATTAGTATTAATCGTATCCATTCATTTTAACGGACACTTGATATCAATTCATACACAATGAATGAAAACAATACTAATTTTTTCTAGATATGCAACAGAGGATCATCATCTTTTTGAAACAATAGCAGATGAGGTGCAAAAACATAATAATGTTACAATCCGGAAAATAAGATACCTTATGCATGATGAACTTCACAAAGAATATGCAAACTTTCTTGAACCGAAAGTGAATGAGAAAGCTAGGGGGTAGGCCGAGAGCTAGCAAGTCAACTAGGCGTGAACCTAGTGGGTTTGAATATGCTCAAAGGAATTCTAAAAGTGGTCGCTCAAAAGCTTCATCTTAGAAAAATTCTGCTAAACGCAAATACTTTTCATCAGCTTACAGTGGATCAACATCTGGTACACATATTTTTTATGATTAATTTACTAAATAAAGTACATGTATTAATAATTAAAATCTAAAATCTGAATGTTATTTATATAAAATATTATAAATATTTAATTGGAATTATAGGTCTATCCAGGGTCGAGCTTGAAGATTTTGAGTGGAACGACAAAATTCCGCATATTATTCGGGCATTCATCGAAGGTGTTGTAGATGTCGAGGATGATGGTAATTGTGGTTTTCGTGTTGTATCTTTTTTCGTTTTTGATACTGAAGATCTCTATCTACATGTACGACGTGTGATAGCAAATTAAATATCTGTTAAACGTGCACTATATGCACCACTTTACATTTCTAGTATTAATGAAGCTATTGAGCGTACTAATTGAACTGATGGTCAATGCAATCGAAGGCATTGGAAGACGGTTTTGGAAGACTTGTTTCCAATAGCAACTTTTTTTAATGTAATCGTAATTTTATCGCTCATGCAACAACACCGTCAAATGTATGCCATTGCTTTATAATATTGCCGTTGTCCAAAACTACAGATGACGGCCGCCCAAGTAGTGAAATATGTGTAGCCTTTTTGGAATGCCTACAACATTACGTGAGACTTAATTTAACAACAAATTGTCTCGTACCACCTATATCATATATATCACAAGGAGAGATCGTTGGAATATATTAGCGAATAAGTCAAATTTCTTATAATTGATTTTCGCATAATAAAATATTTTTATAATTTATATTCCGATTGTTTTTATCTTGTTTATATATAATACATACAAAATTAATTAACAATATTACAATTCGGAAAATTAACTTCAAATAAAAAATATTAATTAACGATGTTGCAATCATGAAAATTACTGATATTTTAATATAAACAAATTACTAACATCTAGTCAATATAGTTTTAATATATATGTTCACACAAAAAAATTACAATTGGTACACAATACAGGTCAACATAACTATAATATCAGTTAAAAACGATAAATAAAAAATATACAAACTAAAAGTCAATTAAACAATAAATAAAAAATAGAAATTAAAAAAAAAACATCCATTAAAAGTTGACTCAGAAAATCGGATGGTACCCTTAACTTTCAAAATGATTAGTTACTCCTCTTAACTTAACTTGGCAAAAAGGACTAGTCCCCCCCTTAACTTGGCAAAAATGCACAAGTTAGCCCCTCAACGCCACATGTCAGAATCTTGTTGGTTTGACTTTTCAAAGATGTCATTGTTTTAATTTTCTCTCTCCAACCAGAAGTTGACACGTGACATTGAGAGGGCAAACTGGTGCATTTTTGCCAAGTTAAGGGGATAACTAGTCCTTTTTACCAAGTTGAGGGGGTAATTGGTCCTTTCGAATGTTGAGTACGACTTCCGATTTTCTAAATCAACTTTAGGGGGTGATCGATGCATTTGAGCTTTTAAATTTCATGTTTTTAATATTCTTGCTTCACTCTTTACTAGGTTGTCATTATATCAAATTACAACTCAAAATAGGTCATTTGTTTCAATTTTTTCTCTTTACGTTCCGCTAATAATCAGATTTAATTATATATTTGATTATATTGTTGTTGACTTTCTAGAGTAAGTGTAAATGCTGCATAAAACTATACAAAATCAAGGGAAATATGATGTCTACAAGAATTCCGTAGTCTAAGGATTCGAAGCCATCAAAAGGAGCCAAGTTTTGTGCTTCATGTGAAGCATGTAGATATCTACAAGATGTACCTAATTGATTTTGCTCTATTGCATATAAGGATTTCCGGATGGAAATTATCTAGTTTGAATATATTTTCCAGTTAGATGTTAATTGAGTAGACGTACATTTTATATTGGAAAAGAATGGGAAATATATTTCAAAATTTCACAAATTTTGTAGGCATATTTGGCATGCATCGCAATTTTGATAAATTTTATGTGAAAATTCAATCAAGTCTCCGAGATGAGTTCGAACTTATAAGTAATAAGTTGTAGTTATCCATTCCATATAATTTAAAATATTGCATCTTCAAATTTTTATTTTGTTTTACTCATTTATTATTTTTTTAAAAAACATGAATTTTTGAAATTATTGAGTTTCGAATTCAAGAATTTTCACCTCTACATAAATTGATGTACTAATTAAGCTATTCATTTGTTATTTTAAAATTTCATTACATTCTTAACTGAAACAATAATTATGTTAAAAATTCGTTATTGATTACAGTAAAAATGTAGAAGTGAAAATTATTTAGAATAAAAAAATTCTCTTAGTTAAACTTTAAACCTTGAATTTAGGGTTTTTAATTTTTTAACCAAAACCATAACTGTAGCCCTAAATCCTAATTGATTGGCAGGAACGAAAACAGTTGATCGGTTCAATTTTCTTATATCCCTGGCAGAAGTTTTTTTTATCAATAGGCGGGAGTTAATAGACACGGGCGAAGATGGGAGCCGGAGGCCGGAGGCGGCAAGGAGGAGGAGGAGCAGGCAGAAATCAACGACTGCTTAAACAACACGTTGATTCTTGCAAGAAGATATTCTCAACCGCCGATGATATCGTTCACCATCTGCGCAATGAGTACCAGAACTACCGCCGCCTGGATCTACGAAACCTTACTAGACTTGTTAACAGTATACTTAATTCTTCCTTGGCTTCACCATCATCGTCTCACCAAAGCCACAAATCAACAAGGTTTTCGTTCGCAGACGATGAAGATGAGGATGCGGATATTCCAATCAATTTTAGTCAGTCTCGTAAGAGACTTGCACGAATTGATGGCAGTGAAGAGAGATTGCAGCAAATTGAGAATGCCTATTCGAAAAGAATCAATAGAAATCGGTCGTCAAGCTGCTCATCAGATTCGGACTCAGAGTCACCCGCTTCTTCTTCCGGTGTTTCGATTTCAGAGGATGCAATATATGGGGAGAACGTGAAGCCGGAGTTTGATTTGATGCAGTCGATGCTACGGAATAGTTATGCCGCCGAATCAAAACAGAAAGAGAAGAATATTGAAATAGATGTTGCTACTAATAAAACCACGAATAAAATTAGCATTCTAAATTCGGGGAAAGGCGAAGCAGAAGGAGGAGTAGAATTAGGAGCTGGTGTGAAGAAGCAATTGATAAAGAAAGAAAAAGCTTCTGATACTGCTGACAGTAAGTTGAACGGCAAGAATGGGCCTAGATTCAGGGATTTGGGGGGAATGCGATCGATATTAGATGAATTGGAGATGGAAATATTATCGCCTCTGTACCATCCACATGTCCCGCGGGGCCTTGGAGTGAAACCAATAAGCGGCATTTTATTGCACGGCCCCCCTGGCTGCGGCAAGACCAAACTGGCTCACGCAATTGCCACTGAAACCGGATTTTCTTTTTACAAGATTTCAGCTACTGAGGTCGTCTCTGGTGTATCAGGTTTACTTTTTCGAAACTCTTTGTGTTCTTAATATGGTGATACAAGAGGAATGCATTAATTTTCGTCTGTTAAGAATATATTGTGCATTGGGCTGAGTTGACATATATAGCTTGTTTGTTGTTGCTTAATTATTCTTCCATGTTTAGTTCCAAGGCAAATCATTTACTGATTAAAATGAGCTTAGGCATAACAATGACTCTATTCTCTCATTTATGTGGTCTTGGTGTGTTTCTTAGATACTCCTGCTGGTATAAGTCAGTTGCAAAATCAAGAAGTCTGTTATTATGTTTCTCAAAATTTAATCATAGTCTCTGTACAAATACATAGTTTTAGTTTCTTACTTTTGTTTTCCTGGGGTCTTAGAAATTGGGTTTGGCGATATATTCCTAATATCAGAGCTTGGTTTCAAATATGCTTTTTTGTTTAGAATCTTTCTGCTGGTGAGAAGTTAGTTGTTTAAAACGATAAAAGGGATAGTATATTTGGCTATTACTGAACAGTTCATACTTTTCGAACTCTTTAAATTCATTTTCTTCATACAAAATTTAGGTGGATCAGAAGAAAATATCCGCAAACTTTTCACCAAAGCACAC
This sequence comes from Euphorbia schlechtendalii, assembly GCA_949673415.1. Lineage (NCBI taxonomy): Eukaryota > Viridiplantae > Streptophyta > Magnoliopsida > Malpighiales > Euphorbiaceae > Euphorbia > Euphorbia schlechtendalii. The sequence continues at coordinate 18,549 of CATIWQ010177466.1, read as the reverse complement.
AGGACTGCTCCATCAATTATTTTCATTGATGAAATTGATGCCATTGCTGCGAAGAGAGAGAATCTACAAAGAGAAATGGAGCGGAGGATTGTGACACAATTGATGACCTGCATGGATGAATATCACACACTTCTTCAACCAACTAATCCAGATTCAGTTCCTGAAAATTCAGATAACAATCCTGGACATGTGCTTGTAATTGGAGCTACCAACCGGCCTGATGCTATAGATCCTGCACTTAGAAGACCTGGAAGATTTGATCGTGAGATTAAATTAGGTGTGCCAGATGAGAATGCAAGGGTTGAGATTCTTAGAGTGCTTACTCAAAAATGTACCCTTGAGGGCTCTCTTGATCTTTTAAAGATAGCTAGGTCTACACCAGGATTTGTTGGCGCTGACTTGGATGCTTTGGTTGACAAAGCTGGAAATCTTGCAATGAGGAGAATCCTCGCCAATAGGAAGTCTGATCTAGCTAGAGAATCTGTAGACAAGGAATGCAATGAAGAATGGTGGAAGGTACCTTGGTTGCCTGAAGAGATTGAAAAGCTTGCTATAACAATGACAGACTTCGAGGTAATGCTTTTGACAACTCTACATTATTTATCTTTTGGATACTTGTGTTTGGTTAATTGGGGTGGTCGGTTGGACAGGAATATAATTTTTCCCCTTGATTTGCTTTTTTAAGACATGAGTGTCTTTAGGAGACCATGCTTTTCCCACAATTTGAAACTTGTATTCAGATTTTACATTTTGCCATTTTGTTTTTGTGCTGGTTGTCTGGTTTCTAATTTTGATATTTTTTTTTCATAAAATTCTAGTTATTTCATCTTTACCATTCTATTTTTTTGATGAATATATTATTCATATCCTTCTAAAACATTAAGCTTTGACCACCCAGTACCCTAAGATTTATTTTCTCCGTTCTTTTAGATGTCTGATTGTGGTAGCAGTGCTTGTCTTTGGTCAGTTATTCATCTGCCAAGACAGACCAGTCAGAGTAGTATATACAATAGTAGTCAAAGGGATGCCTAGGCGCCACTTGGCTCTCGGGCACGGCCTTGAGCCTTTAGGGGGTTTAGGCTAAATTTTGTGCCTTTAGCGCCCCAGGGTGCCTAGGCGGCTATAAAGCCCAAGGCACGGCCTTGCGCCTTGAGTGCGCCTCAGCGCCTTGAGTGCTATGGTATATACTCTCATTGTCTGGGCCTGAACCAGGGTTCTCTTTAAAGTGAGTATATATTGTCTGTCTAGTCCAAGGGCCTAGGTCTAGATGTAGTGCAATGAGGACATATTGTTGTGCGCAGTGCGGTTTCCTAACCCTATAATCAGGTCATTTTCGACAAATGGCAGCATTTGAATCCAATTGACAATGTCAACAGGAGGTATAAACTGAAAGTAAGCCCTGCAATTTTTAAAGTCGTTGCAAAGGTTTGGAGAGTAAAAGAGATTTGTAGGATTGCTTCTGATGCACCGTATCATAAAAAAATGTGCTTGATGTATTGAACAATAAATCCACCATCAATTGACTTGGCCAGTTTTGTACTGAGCAAGAATCATTCTTTTATATTCGAGGTCTTTTTTTTACATAATGTGACTTATGTACGATAAATTAAAAAGGATTTAGATGTGATCAGATGCTTTTCATCCTTGTTTTCCCTTTTTACAATTGCTAGTTTGGCGAACAAGCATTTTAAGATAGGTCCATATGCAAGTGCATTTGTCATAGCTTGTTCACATGTAGACTGTTGTGGAATATATCTGGTACCATAATTTAGTTACTTAAAATTTGCATTCATTAAAAGATAGCAGGGAGTCGGGCACATTAAGCCCCTCTCTTAATTTTTTTCTCCCATTTTAAAATTTGGTTAATCTCGCAGCAAGGAGCTAAGGTGGTTCAGCCATCTTCCAGAAGAGAAGGCTTTTCTAGTGTTCCCAATGTTAAATGGGAAGATGTTGGTGGACTTGAGGATATCAGGAAGGAATTTGATCTTCATATAGTAAGGCGTTTAAAATATCCTGAAGATTATCAGGTATTAATGATGTTCCCCTGTTATTTCTTTTCGTTAGTATCCTGCTTTTTGTTGATATCAAGATTATGCACTATAATTTGTGTTTTCAAATATATATATTTGAATGCTGATATGGATGATATTATATGTTGATAACTTATGTTGTTATATTGTAATTGAATTTGGAAGAGAACTATCTTTCTTAACTAATGTTGTATTCTATATGCATTTCTTGTTATAAATATAACTTAGAGAAGGTTGTAGTTGTCTTCACAAATGGCTAGTTGTGCAATTAACTTCCTTCTAAATTTTATCGTGTCTCAGAAATTTGGGTTGAATTTAGAGACAGGAATTTTACTTTTTGGCCCTCCAGGCTGTGGTAAAACACTGATTGCCAAGGCTGTTGCTAATGAGGCAGGAGCAAATTTTATTTACATCAAGGTAACTGTCTTTCTAGAATCTGTCCTTGACCTATGCTCTTGTTTTTCAGCATGATCCGTTCGCCTAGTTTTTTTTATTCTCTTTACTTAAGTTGATAATACATTACCAATTTTTGTGACTAATTAGGGTCCTGAACTTTTGAATAAATACGTTGGAGAAAGTGAACTTGCAGTTAGGACCTTGTTTACTCGTGCAAGGACATGTTCACCATGTGTACTTTTCTTTGATGAGGTTGGTAGCTAACTCTCTCCTTTATGTTTCTTTTATTTTAATGTTTTTAGGATCTTTTTGGGGCTTTACATTACAACCACCTAACTGAATTTATATAGACTAATTTGGCTAAGGCCTCAACTCCAAAGATTGGTATTATGCCTCGTACTTAACTCCATTTCAGATTCTTTTGTTCATTCAATTTTGTTCCTAGTCAACTCTCTAAGATCTATTTGAATAGAGGTGGTTGGAAACCATTAAGTTTTCATTATGACTTATAAGTTATATTATATAAGATCTGTTTGTATATAAGGAAAATTCTGCTTAACAATATATCTTTTTTAAACTGGTTTCTCTTATGGATGAGCACTATAAATTTGTTCCAATACAATTTATCATTTATATTGACAAGCTTGGTCTAATCACAATGAATATGAATTTATATCACAACTCTTGAAATTGCTGATTGTGGTCTTTTATGCGGGTCCCATTACATGAAGCCAAAGGGATGATTCTATTTATTGTGGTTGCCATGGTGGGGGTATGGGAGTGCAAACTGCAAAGTACAAATTGTGGGTTGATCAATGTTTTGAGTATGCTGGGATGTGACTGGATTTTTTAATACCCCTAAACAAACTATGATTTAAGACACAGGAAAAACCTAGTATCTTATTAAGACTTGGGTATATTCCAAAATTACCAGCAATTAGACTTCCTAGCTGTACTTCAGTTTTTATGGCTTGATCCCAATACGTCTGATAACCCATTGAAGTGTCAATAAATTTGTTTTACTATTAATATCTTATATGGCACCACTTTCTGTTCTGCAGCTCATTGTTTTCTGTTCTCTAGGATTTGGCTACTTCCTGTTCATTTTCTTAATACTATATCTCTATATTCTTTTTCCCAAAATTATAACTGATGCATGATTGAATCATTCCACATATGTTATTATATTCTTCTATTGTAGATTGGCCGTTATTTTTTGGGGTAGCCTACTACTTCCACATTTGGTGAACCGGTTTGTGCCATCTTACATCTACTGGAAGTCCTATTTGGATTTTATCTATCAAAATACCCCAACTAAAAACACTCCTGTACCTTTTCATTTTGGAAACTAAAACAGATTTTCCAATTGCTTATGCTAATAATAAATTCCATAATTCATGTTTAGCTGTACCAAGAAATATAAGATAAATCTAATCATGTAGCCAAGTACGTGTTAAAGCTGCCTAAGGACAAATGTATTTTTGTGTTTGTACGATGGGTTATGATAATAGGACTGAGGCACTGTTTTATTCAACTGAAATGAGCTGAAGTGAAACTGAACTTAATTTAGTATAATTTGTAACTATAGTGAACTAACTGAAACTGAACTGAAGCGAAAATAAGTTAGGAAGAATATGGTCTAAATGGTTTGGGGCCTGTTGGAAATTAGCTGCTGAAAAGAGATTTTGTTACTTAGTAGTATATAATTGTTTGGCTCTTTTACTTCTCTGCTTATTGAGTAGACCAGCAACCTTAAGCTCTTGTGGGGATAACATCCTCTCAATTCAGTCTATCCTTTCTTCTATGCTTTCATTTAGTCTATAAAATAGCTCTTTGAGCTCTCCAATTGACTAAATTGGTTTAGTAGTTTAATCCATAATTATCCCTGTTTCTTGTTTCTATCAATGAGTGTCATACTTTTATATTTTGGAAAATTGTAGTAGTACTGTACTTGCTTGTGCTAGTACTGCAAGAATATTTTGTTCATATTGCCAGCCTACCACAATTTTACTAATATAACATAAAAAAACAATATAGTGGGTAGTTTAGTACCTGACGGTTTTTTGTTTCATGTGAACATATTTGGTACTTTACATTGCTGCTAGTTGTCAATTTCATTTTCATAGTTCTCTAGAAAATAAGTCCCAATAATTTTTTTTATATAGGTGGATGGTCTGGCAACAAAGCGTGGGAACCAAGGGGGAGAATTTACTGATCGGCTGTTAAATCAGGTTAATGACCTTAAGTAACTGTGTAATATTGTAAAAGGGCTCAGTGCTATTCTTACTTCATCTTTTAACTCTTTTGTCCTCCATTGATGGGTTTTAATTGTTGCAGTTACTGATAGAGTTAGACGGTTCAGATCAACGGCAGGGTGTTTTCGTTATCGGTGCCACCAACAGGTACTGACTGATATTCCAATTTTTCATGTGTCTATGTATCTCGTAAAAAATCACATGTCCCCAATCTGGTGTTCCTAATTGTGTCCCTCATTCATTTCCTGACACATGGTAGTTTTCAGGAAGAGAGTAAAACTAATAAAAAAATTGGAAAAAATCTGACATGTGTTATAAAATGAATGGGGGGCACCGAATTGTAGACATGTGATTTTTTCTCGTATATCTCCACTAGTGTTTCAAAAAGCGCTAGGCGGAGGACAAGGCGCCTCGGGGCCTAGGCGGATTTTTATTTTTCAATTTATTAATATTTAATTTATAATGTTGTAGTGTTTTGAAAAATCTTGCCTAGGACGATTTTTAAAACACGGATTCCCGCCTAGATCTGCCTAAATTGGTCAAACGCCTAGGACCGCCCGATTACCTTAGTCGCGGCGGTGTTATGAAAAATCCCGCCTAGCCATTGTCTAGCCCCCGATTTATAAAACGCTGATCTCCACTCTCCATCTCTTGCATTTAAACTGCGGAATTATTGGTTGCAGACCTGAGGTGATGGACCCGGCCATGTTACGACCTGGTAGGTTTGGCAAACTTCTTTATGTCCCGATGCCCAGTCCAGCCGATCGTGGAATGATCTTGAAAGCTCTTGCGAAGGGAAACCCTATTGACCCAAGTGTAGATTTGAATGCCGTTGGTTGCTCCGATGCTTGTAATAATTTCAGCGGAGCTGATCTAAAAAACCTGGTCTGTATATGATGTTGTTTATTGCCTCTGTTGTTGCATCAGACCCATATTGGCTAAAACTGCATCTTCACCTGCCTAAACTTGGCACAAATGTTCTACTGCCCCCTTGACATTTTGAAAGTTTCTATATCGGTTTGCCCCTGAATTTGACAAAGGTGTATCAGTTCGCCCTCTGAATGCCACTTGTCAGGTATTTATTGGAAAAAGAAAATGACATCTTTGAAAAGTCAAACTAACCAGAATTTGACATGTGCCATTCAGGGTAAAAACTGATACACTTTTGCCAAGTTCAGGAGACCGTAGGCTATTTGTGAGGATGCATTATATTCTTGCATTATTGGCCTTTTTATTGTTTGAAGATGGCTAAGAGCTTGGCGGGTTTAACTTTTGATGCTATAAGCTGGGTTTCATTTTGATTGAAACAGATGAATGAGGCTGCAATTGCAGCATTAGACGAGTCAAGGAGGAGCCCCTCGAATCAGAGTTTAAGCACTATAAAGGCGACTCACTTTGAGGAAGCGCTGAATAAAATTTCACCGTCGGTTTCAATCGAGGTATGATCCATGTCTTGTGCAATATATAATATAATAATAATATGCAAGGAGGCTTTTTGGATATTCTGCTGACATAATTCCATATGTTTTTGACTCAATGGAAACAGCAAATACTTAATTTCAAGGTTTGGTCGAAGAGCTTCAGAAGTTCGTGAGAAAGTATTTTATGATTAAGATTGTAAGATTTCAGGGGAATTTGTGATGGGATTTGTTGACCTCTAATCTTGTTCTTCAATGAATATTTTGTCAAGTAGCTTAGCTTAATATATAGATAGGTATAAGTTTAGGTTTTATTTCTCTTTTATCCATTCATTAGGTGAATTGGATTCGGAAACCATTTTTTTAAAATTTCATGTTATTGGACACCGAGTTATGTTATACTAAGGAATTTGGCTCCGGGATATGATTGAAGTTTTTTTTTTTTGTTTATTTTTAGTTTCAGCGTATTAAGAAATAATTAAGTAAGAAGTTAAAGTGATTAAAATATGAAATATAGCTTTCGAAACCATACCCAGTTCTGGTGATTCTTTTCACTGATCTGGTCCGATTGGTATTAAGTATTAACCCTCTAATCTATTTGTTTTAAGCACAAGATTCACAACTAATAAGTTCAGTCCGCTAAACTGATTTGATTCCAACAAAATCCAATCAACGAAAAATATTGTGGACTACAAACACAAATGTGACATGGGTAATTCGACAAGCTTGGTTGGCATGCTTTTGTCGTGCTAGGGAAATGTACTTGATCGTTGATCACATTCATATCTTTCGTGAAGGCAATCAAATAGCCGATCCTCTTGTAAATTATGGAAAAACTTCAAGTGAGAGTTATTGGTGGAATTCCTCGTCAATTTTTTGTTGTTTTTTAGTAGAACATGAAATTTGTTCATGTTCGACTAAGTTTCTTTTCTTTTTGGATGATATTTGTCTACTTTTTACTCACTTATTAATATCATTCGAGTTCGAGTTTGCCTTTCAGATTGTGGTTGTGCCAATTTAGCTGAGATTTATGTCCTTTAGAATCTCAACCTCAAATGTAGAGTATGAACAAGAGAATTTTACACGAGTAGTGGAAATAAAGTTAATGCCTTATCATCGTGGTAAACCAAGCATGAACTTCAAAAGTGAATGCGGGAGGTCTTGAATTTGATAACCAACATCTTCATAAGTCTTGTAAATGTAGAAATTTATGTATGTTGTTATAATTTTGTTGGTATTAATATTCTAATAAAATAAAACATCTAGAAACCGATATAAATAAAAAAATTAAATTGACAGATTAGATTCAACTAATTTTCTTGATAGTATTCAGAATTTAATTTGACTTGGAACAATGACAGCCATTGAAATATTTAGGGAAAGAAAAGCTAGGCTAGTATTTGTAAACCTTAATTTAAGGAGTCAAATTAGTTCATGCTAAGAATAGAAAAATCCATATATAAAACACACCCAACAATACCATAATTGTTATTGAATCAATACAAAAAAAAAAAAAGAGAAAAGAATACAAGAAAAAATTAAAAAAGGAAACAGGTAAAGAAAGGATGGCTTCTAAATTTCGTTTTGTTTATTCTTTACTTGTTTTCTCTCTTCTTCATCTTCCCTCGTTTGCTGAACAGGTGCGTACCGTTAACTTCAATTTTGTCTCGATGTTTTCACTTTCATAAATGTAAAAATGTTGAAATTGATGTTAATGTAGGAATCATACCTAGTGTACTTGGATGGTGACGATGATGAGTTAGCGGGAAGCGGTCATTCCATTTTCGAAGATTCAAAGGCTGCAACCGTACAAGATAATTTACATGTTCTTGCTTCATGCATGGATAGGTCTTTTTCAATTTATTATTTTTTTTCAAATTTGGAAAATATAATATTAAAATAAAAAATATATATTTATTTGAAAATCGATGGGCTTTTTTTTTTTCAGCAAAAACATGTTGGACGTCAAACAGAAAATGATTTATTCATATAGTAAAAGCATAAATGGTTTTGCTGCACAACTTAAACAAACTCAAGTTGAAGAGCTTCGAAGTAAGAGTTTTTTATTTCCATTTCATGTTATAATTTAATTAATTATGATTTTGTAACTATTATCAATTATTTTTACTTACGCAGAAAATAAGCGTGTGAAGTCAATATTGTTGAATAAAAAGTATAAACTACACACAACAAGATCATGGAATTTTCTGGGATTGGAAAGCAATGGTACATCTGGTACCCTTTGGAATAATGCCAAATTTGGAGAAGATGTCATTATAGGGAGTCTTGATACTGGTAATTAATTTAATTGCTTCAAATATATAATCATTCATTTCATTGCTTGTCAATTCAAATTTTATAGAAATAGTGTAGAAGTAATGTTGAGTAGATAAAAAAAATATTGTTCGACCAATTTTGATGATAGACTCGATTGATCATATATTAATATGTTAAAACTAATTTAACAAGTGTTTTTTTCCCAAAAAATTAAGGTGTTTGGCCAGAATCAGCAAGTTTTAAAGATGATAAGTTAGGTCCTGCTCCGAAGAATTGGCGAGGAACTTGTATGATTGATGGAAATGTAACTTGTAATAAGTAAGTTTTCGTAATCTATTTCTTTGAATACGATATTCCCTTTAAGAGTATGAAAATTTGATTGTTGCGTTGTTTTATAAAAAAGTAGTTCATACTATTATACATGACAATGTGACATAAAAATTATGGAAATTTTTTTATTAATTTGCTACTAACCAAGGTAATCAAGTAAGCAAATGATACCTTCTACTAACCAATTCCTACCAAAATATTAATCATAACATGTTGCGAAGAATTTAAAGATCAAGAGCTCGTATGACTCCAAAATTATAAAAATATTATTCGTGAGTAAAAGATAAAAGTCAAAATTTCTAAAGTGATCATTTAATATGTAGTTTCTATAGATTTAAACTATTGCCATCCGAAAGAAAAAAAGGATATTAGTGTTGTTCTGCCTAGTATGTAAAATTTATTAATTTTAAAGTTATTTGTTATTTTTCACTCTTACCATACAACAAAAATGACAATCATATAAAGTGTATTTTGTGCAAGTAAACAATATTATAGACCTCTAATATTTTATTTTCATTTGGTTGGTAAAATTTCAGCAAGCTTATAGGTGCAAGATTCTTTTATAAAGGGGCAGAAGCGGCAGGTGTAACAATCAACAAAACAATGTTGAATGCTAGAGACTTCAATGGTCACGGTTCCCACACATTATCCATTGCCGGCGGAAACTATGTCCCGGGGGTCAATGTTTTCGGTTTCGGAAACGGAACCGCCAAAGGTGGCGCACCAAAGGCTCGCCTTGCTGCATACAAAGTATGCTGGAACGACGGGTGTTACACTGCGGATATCATAGCCGGATTCGATGCTGCTATTAACGATGGAGTAGATGTTATTTCGGCATCACTTGGCGCCGATTCGGGGACTGATTTGGGTTCAGATGCCACATCGATCGGGGCTTTTAAAGCAGCCAAGAGAGGAATAGTTGTAGTAGGATCGGCAGGCAATAGTGGTCCAGCTTCAGAGACAGTTGAAAATGTCGCGCCTTGGTTTATTACCGTTGCGGCTAGCAAAATGGACCGGAGCTTCTTATCAACTATAATTCTTGGCGATAAAAGACAACTCAAAGTACGTGTTATCTATTCCTCTATTGACTACTAAAGAATTTTGTTTTAGGGACCGATAAATTCATCCCCAAAAGTGTTTCAAATCTTATTGGGATGTGTTTTTTTGTCCCTAATAATCATTTTAGGGGACGGAAAACAAGATGTTGTCCTTATCTCTTGGGACGATTCTCCCATTAAGATGAGAGACAAACATCATCTCAAGACTAGTGACAAGTGTCATCTTTACACAAAGGGAACACCTTTCGTTCTTGTAATACAAGATGATTTTGTCACTTGAAAAATCACAATTTCAGTCTTTATCTACGAATTTTGTCCCAAAAATTGGGGACAATTATTTGTCCCGAATTGTAAGGATAAGTGTTGTTTCTCCACAAGCTACCTTTTCCCTTCCAATAGGAGACGGATGACTTTTAAATGCAAAAATGAATATAGTTTTTTAAGAATCAAGGATGAGAATAAAAATAATTATGGTTGAAAGTATAGGGAACAAATTTCATCTCTTTTGACAATTCCTATCTCTGAATTGTAGCCATATTCATAAGGCCAAAACGCAAGATGAAATCTTACCACTCTAACAAACAATTGTTGCTATTTTAGGCTTTGTACTAAGTAATTACAAGAAATTAATCAGTTAAATTTGTAAATGATTATTCAGGGTGTAAGTCTTTCGGATAAAAAACTGAAGCCCGGTGAATTTTTACCATTAATAACTGGTAAAGCTGCAGCAACTGATGAATCAATGGATAAAATGGCGTAAGTAACTTATCCAATAATATCTGTAAAATGGAAAAGTACAAACCCTAGATTTAAAAAGGAATATAATACAAATGCAGGAACAATTGCGAGGAAGGATCACTAGACCCGGTAAAAGTGAAAGGGAAGATAGTAGTATGCGCAGTAGGGGAAGATAACGGATTAAAAATGGGGAAAGAAGCAGCAAGAGCAGGTGCAGCCGCCATGATCGTCACTAATAATATCTTCAACCCTACTGAACTTATTGCCGAGTCTTACATTCTTCCCGGTGCTCGTATCACCATCTTTGATGCTCAAACTCTTAAAACCTACATCAATTCCACCGCGTAAGCTCCTTTTCTAACATGACAACTCCATTTATAGTTCACTTTTGATGCATTTGCGACGTACATGGTTGTCTCAAATATCTTTTCTCGAGGGCTAGCTTTTTTCAATGAGCTTTTTAGGTTTTTTCAGGGGTGTTGACCTAGTTGAGATGACTATTAAACTTTTATTTTTGATACATTGTGTCATACCCCTGACCTGTGATACTATATGTTCTCAAAACAAGACTTCTTGTGAAAAATGCGAAATACTTCAATTAGATTATGCACAATGGAGTTGTGGAAGAACTAAAACTTTTAACGTGGCAAATAAATTTTTCTTATTATAATAAAAAACTATAATTGAGTTTTACCAAACAGATTTCTCACTTTATACATTAATTTCCACATACTAGGGACCCCAAACCCTAATATTTTTTTTGAATTTTTTTTGTCAGAACTCCGACTGCATCAATTACAGGTGTTGAGGATGTAATTGGAGTAAAGCCAGCTCCACTTATGGCAGCTTTCTCATCCAGGGGACCTAGTACAATCATGCCTGGGATTCTTAAGGTTTGTTGTTTTTATTCTATTTCTTATTAAAATATTAATATATTGCTAATTTTAAATGGCTAATTATCATTATTTGTTAAAATATATGTGTAGCCTGATGTGACAGCACCTGGTGTGAACATACTTGCTGCATACTCAGAAGGAACCTCTGCAACTGGACAAGATTTTGATACTAGAAAAGTTCCATATATGGTTATGTCTGGAACTTCTATGGCTTGTCCTCACATTACTGGCGTTGTCGCTCTTATTAAATCGCTTCATCGCGATTGGAGTCCCGCTGCCATTCGGTCAGCCATCATGACTACTGGTAAGTCCCTTTTAGGCTTGGGAAAACAATCTCAAGACTTTGTTATATCATACAGGTCATACTCATCACCAGCTCTTGAAGCTTGTCCCACTTTGTCTACTGCCCCTGAGCGCCATGTGTATTAGTTTATGCCATTCTCCTGATTTTTCTCACTACAATAAAAAGCCGACATGTTGTGTTCGGTGAACAGGTTGATGCATTTTTTGCAAGTTGAAGACGTAACATGAACATTTTCAAATATCAGGGGCAATAGGAGTTTCGAGGCTAATCACTTTGTTTTTCTTTTTTGAAAAAAATTTAGGGCAGTTGCACTTACATTAAAAATAGAAAGAAAAACACTACCCACCTCGGACGTGACTTTAAACTTAAACCTTTAGAGGTCGTAAGTTTGATCTTAATTACTAGGCTAAGAAGTTTTCATATGCAATTGAACTTACCTAAACTTATGTGGGAATCAATGTAGCAACGTCGCTAAACAATGATGGGAGTCAGATAGGAGACACGAGCGGGCAAAAAACAACACCATTTACATACGGAGCTGGACAAGTAAGACCGATGATGGCAGTTGACCCGGGTCTAGTTTACGATATGGCGGTTGATGATTACCTATTTGCAATATGTTCATTAGGACTCAATGCAACAAAGATGAGAACTTTTGCAAATGAAACTTATGTTTGTCCAAAGAACTTCTCAATGCTTGATCTAAACTACCCATCAATTACAGCCCCAAATGTTACGGGACAAGTGACGATAAATCGAAAACTGAAGAATGTAGGGACTCCAGCGACTTATACTTCGGAGTTGAAATTGCCGCTAGAAATTACGGGTACCGTAGAACCAAAACAGTTGCAATTCGCGACAATTGGGGAAGAGAAGCCTTTTAAACTAACTTTGACACCAGCAAAACCAGGTGAACCTAAAGAGTATGTATTTGGGGAACTAATATGGACTGACACAAAACATATTGTCAAGACTATAATTGCCCTTAAGCATGCTGATGCTTAGTTTATTATATTGCCTCTCTTTTTTATGGTATGTATGTTTATACGAAAAATTTTGAGTTTCTTGTAGTTTCATGTTATTATTGGGTTGTATTTTGCTTGCCAGCATCATTGAAGCGCATTTCCCATGTGTAAAGGATGTACAAATTTAAGTGTTTGTTATGAGAATTGAGTTATTATTACAACAATCCTTGTACAAAAGTGTTTTTATTTCACAATAAAATAATCTAATATGATTATGATTTATGCATAATAAATAACTCAAAATAGAAGATATATAATTTAGACATTTTCCTTTAATATTAATCAGTGACGAATCCAGGAATTTTTTACTGTGATGTCCACATCCAAACATCAAATGTTTTAAAAATTCAAGTAATTTATAAATTCATGAAAAAGGTTAATAATAATAATGGTAAATATTTTTTAGTGAACAATAAAATTGTAAAAGAAATAGTAGAACTAAATTTATAAAGATATAAAGACATTTAGTGAAAAAATGTTTTTTTCTAAGATAAATGTGTAATTTTAATATTAATATGGGATCCAACATTAATTTTTAATGGGATCCAAATATAATTTACTAGTAAATTTATACTACTTATTCAAAAAAAGTAGGCATCACCGCTATTTAATGGGATCCAATGACCCCACATTAATACATATTGCTTCGCCACTGATATTAATTTTAACTAGTGACGTTGCCAGGATTTTGTCGCTACAGGAGTGAAAGTTGGCTAAAAGATAAAAAAAAAGTTGTGACCAACATGAATTTCATGACTAATTGTTGATGGTCTATTCACAATTTTTTTCTGAAATTCCTAAATATGAAATACAAATATTAATATCAACAACATTCAAAAACCCAATGCAATTAATCAATGGAAAAACAAATTATAATTATGGATACAACCTCACTATCAAAGGACAAGGAAATGACAAATTACAGAATTTACAATGTCTTTTCTTCAACTATGTTCTCTATTTTTTTTTCATTTCCCAAATTAAATTATTTTATAATAATATTATTTTATTATTATTATTATTAATGTTAACAATATTAATATAAAGTACAAAACAATAAAAAAGAAAGAAATAATATTTTAATTCATTTCCCAAAATATACATGGAACTCTATTTTATGAACGGAAAAAAATCCTCTGTCTCTTATTTGCTGTCCCCATACCCCATTCAAAAATTGTTAAGTATCAATTTTTATGGAATAAAAAATAAAAAAATAGGAAAGAGAAATTGATATCTATTTAAATATAAAAAAGATTGACACTTGATGATCTATGATGAGGGATTTACATGCTTAACTATATCCTATTTTTAATTCCAACTTCCCAATAAAAAAACATTTATTTTATATTATTAATTCATTTTTTAATTAAAGGAATTCTTAGTTCAATATTAATTGCAATAGTTCAATTTTCATTGAATTGTCACATTATTAAAAATCAAAATCTAAGCATATAATGGATAGAATTCCGACTCAACACAATAATTGAACGAGACAAACAAATCACAGTATCGTTTCAATTTATAAACTTCCGGAGTAAATTACAATAACCGTAAAATAAATTTAACAGATAATTAGATGCTTTTTTTGTTCCAACTCTCATATAAGCTAAACTCTGGGAGATCAAATTACGGATTTCAATTTGAAATTGAAAAACCTGCTTTGTTGCCCTCGTCGAACTACAGAATACGGTATCACTTTTGAACTGAGGTGAATTAACAGTGTCGTCGTTGTCGGAACTCAGGGCAGCGTTAAATTCTCCTTTCAAACACTGAACGGCAGGTTAGAGAAAATGAGTTAGTCACCAAATCATAATTTTTAAAATTTTTAAGGAGTAGAAACGACTTTTTAATTTTTTTAAGGAGTAGAAACGCGTTATTTTGCTCTTTGATTATTAAGATGAAACAAATTAATTAACTTTCCGTACCTCCTTGTCCATCCCCCAGACAGAGCCATTCTTCAACCTTGCAGAGGCAGTAACTCTCCGGAACTTCCGATTTTCATGGAGTTTTCTGGTCACTGAGCGGGTGGTTGTCTCTGCAAGCCCCCAACCAGCACCGGATCTGATTTTAACTACCATTTAATAAGAAAGACTTGTCCACCACTCAATATTTGATATAAAGATTTTCTTGATTTGGTTGATGATACACGTGTAAATCTCAGTTACTCTCAATCATTGATTCAATTTTTCTGAATGATGCATCCAAGAAGTAGGTGGGGTGAACAGGGTTAGAATCCTGGTTCCAACCTACAATTGCTCCTAAAAAAATAAACCATTAATTCAATTTTAATTGCTGAGATTGAATTTTAATTGGTTATGGATTGACAATGAAATTGAATTTCAATCATTCAAATTAAATGAATGGTTAAGATTGATTGAAAATGTAAAAGGTTGGACACATGATACAAATTGAGCGGGGACATTGATAGAAGGGAAAATGCAATTTGGGACGACAACAGCAACAAATTTTCTTCCTATCAATTACTTTATCCTTTTATCATATTTGGTTCCCTCACTACTCAACATATGTAGATGGTATCGAGACCACCTAAGAAAAATTCCTACAAAATAAAATCATTGGTGGATCGGACGAAATTTTCATTTTTAATGGGATGTCTGTTGCAACATTTTAATTTTATGAATTAACTTTTTTCGTAGACAATATTATGTCTTAATTTTAACTTTTTGTTGTGGCAAAATTTAGTTAAATTATTAAAATTGAAACTGTGATTTTAAAAATCAGAGGTTCAAGTTTACATTTGGATGGGAAGAAGATTTTTCTTTGTTGTTCTTATATAAAATATGCAAAAAAGAAAAAAAATTTCTGTTATTTAAATGTTACATTACATTATACCACTAAAATACTTGTTTTTTTATAGTTTACATTATCTCAATTGAAATCTTTTACTTAAATGGTGTAGTGGTAATGCAAGAGAAAACGGAATGTTAAATTCTTGTTGAGAGTTTTAGATCAAATTTCATTTCACGAAAGTCAATAAAAAAACGAAAAAAGGTAAAATGATATTTAATCACGAAAAAATTAAATTTGATTTTTGAAAAATCAACTAAAAAATTATGTAAATACATTTATGCATGGGTTAACTCAATAGGAAAATCACAGTGTGTTAAAGGTGTTTTTAGTAGGAATGTATCGGTTTCAACCCTGACAGAGATTAATCTAAGTCACAACAAAATTTCTAATCAAAACAAAATAAAGTATGAAAATACATTTATTCATGTAACAAAGTGTTTCAATGACATTCTTATAGTATACATAAAGAATACCTTTTTTACTGAATTGTTAACAAAAAATTTTGATGAGTGAATATCTTTAACTAAGTTGACATTCTTTACGACCTAAGAAAAATTCGAACTCATATATCTTTAATTGGAAACTTGTCTCTCCCAGAAAAGTCATGAACAAAATACATTAAATAGAATTAGAATTCCACCAGATGAGAATTGCACTAAGACCGTAGCAATTTAGCTACATGAATTCTATGTATGAGAAATTACAAATAGTAATCCATGAATCTAAAACTCCTCCCAATCAGGGGCGAATCTAATATGCAAATCACGGCTAAATGTTGGATTATAAACTTGATTTAATTAAGAAAAAATCCAAACTAATTTGGAGGCTATTAACTACTACCAATTTGGAGGTCATTAAATTCAACTAAATAAGTTAGCTATTAATTGTTTTAGTTGGGAGTTGTGGTTAGATGGATGTTGTGGTTAGTAAATGTGTTAGTTGGGAGTTGTATCATTCACCTATAAATAGGTGAGTTGTATAGATGTTTATCATCAAGTAGAAGTAAGAACTTCTTAAGAGAGAAAAGAAGATAAATAAGAGTGAGTTGTAGTGTTGTATTTGAGTGAGTGTTCTTGTAATATTTTCTTTGTGTTTAATCAAAGTTGTTCTTTTGAGTGTTATATTTCCAACAAAGTGGTAGTAGATCCAGGTTCAATGCTCAATTTCGCTTTCGAAAAAAATTCATTTCCAGGTGCAAAAAAATAAAGTTCAAAGAACTCTGCAATTTGTAAGGGAATATAATTTCGTTGCTGTTTCCTTGCTGAATCCATCAGAAAATTTGCAGATTGCAAGAGAAAAACAATCTCTTGCTGAATCCATTAGAAAATCTGCAGGTTGCAAGGAAAATCAATCTCTTACAGAAATCTGTTAGAAAATCTGCAGGTTGCAAGGGAAAACAATCTCTTGTAGAAATCTGTTAGAAGGCTCTAGCAAAGCACACAGTGTTGCATCAGACTCAAGAAAGTGTCGCAACACACCGTGTACTAGAGAAGCTATTTGAGTAATATGGCGAATGGATTTGTATAGTTCCAAGTTCCAACACTCAACAACAACAACTAGGACAACTGGAGTATCAAAATGAAGGCTCTTCTCGGTGAGCATGATGTTTTGGATATTGTAGAGAAAGGCTTCAATGAGCTAGAAAATAAGCCACTCTTACACTCGATTAAGCAACAAGTTTGAAGGATTCTCGAAAGAGAGATAAGAAAGCTCTCTTCCTAATCTATGAAGCCTTAGATGACAATGGTTTTGAGAAGATCTCAAATGCAATATCCACCAATCAAGCATGGGAGAAGTTGCAAACGTCATATAAAGGAGTTGAGAAAGTGAAAAAGGTGCATCTCCAAACTTTAAGAGGTGAGTTTGAATCCTTACACATGAAAGCATCCGAGTCCATTTCAGATTATTTTTCAAGAGTAGCAGCCGTCCCTAATCAATCAAAGAGAAACGGTGAGAAGTTAGAAGATGTGAGGGTCATAGAGAAGATACTCCGACAGTTAGATCCCAACACTACACCATATATTGGATCTGTCAACACCGAAAAAGTGTCGTCTAAAAGCAAATATGTGTTGGCTTAGGAGAAATGCCTACACTTTTTCCATAAAAAAAGAGTCGGGAAATGCAATGTGGATATAGCTCCCTATATCGACACTTTTGGTCATTTTTTGTCACATGATAAAAAGTGTTGGCATAGAACCCTGTAGTAACATTTGATTGTCTTTTGACGACATTTTTCAGGTTTTGGTAAATGCATCTCGAAATAACACTTTCACTTGATATGGTAACACTTTTGCTATAAATGCCAACACTTTTCATTAAAACGTTTTTTCTTTTATCCAACATTTTTTCTTGTAAATAACAACATATTCAAATTGTTCACTTTTTTATTTTACCCACACTTTCAATGATATAGCCAACATGCTACACTTTATTCTACATTTGTATATATATCATATGATTGTAATCATGTTAAATGAAAATATAATTCATTAAATAACATACATGTTTCACAATTCAATACCAAAAACTAGCAACATCCATAAAGTACTAATTATAGCATCCATAAAGTACTATCATAACATTCACAAAGTACTGCTCTTGTTAGCCATTATCATTCTCACTTGAATACTCACCAAAGGCATCCAAATTGAGATGTAAAGATGGATTTTCTTGTACCAACTTCCTAACAAACCACACCATTTTTTCATTCATTTTCTCCTCCATCTTTTGGTTCATTTTGTCATCCATCTCTTCCTCCATTTCACTCCTTAATTGTTCTTTTACCTCATCCAACCTAGAAATTGTTTTAACAGATTTTCCCTTTGCTTTTTGTGGCATTGCATGCCAACCAACAAGCCAAGAAGCTCCATGTGATGCATCACCCTTCAAAATTTGTTCTACACTCTCACTTTGTGCACCAGATGCACACATTTCTTGAATTGCATTCTATGAAAGAAAAAAATCACCAAAATAGTGCATAAGAAAGTATCAAACATTTTAATAGAATAAAG
>CATIWQ010177463.1:0-23399 GCA_949673415.1 Euphorbia schlechtendalii | reverse complement strand
CTTAGTGTAAGTTAAAACAATTTAATGAAAGGGATTCTTGTTGAACTTCTGAACAATGTTTCAGTTAGTTCAATTTACAAACAGATGGGATTTGAATGTTTGTTATGAAAAGGTTGTAAGCAGATTGAGATTTGTTTTTGCTTGTATTCTTTGAATAAGAATTCTGTGTTTTTCAAATGTGGGAAACTTTCTTTTTATAGAGGGAAAGAAAGTTTCCGTTGATATTAGGACCGTTGAAAGGAAATGTTGTCGTTGATTTCCAACTTTATTCCTGTTAATTTCCCGTTAGAGAGCTCATCAAATTCTGATATGCACTTTGCTGTATTTGGTTGTTCTTGTGAGTCCACTTTGAACTTGCAGATATATTTTGGTGTAGTAGGTAAGATATGCTCCTTAGTTTACACCAATCTTTGTTTTGTAGTAGACGTCAGCCTGAGGCACGCGGCGGCATTAAATGCTAAATCAGTCGTCTTGACTTTTTGGCGCTAATAAATTAGAGTTGATCTTTTGTAGTCCTCAGAGGGACTTTTTCAACCGTCTGAGACTTGAGTGATCGTCTAATATTTACCTAATTCCATCTCTGAAATTTATGGCATCTGGGACTTTATAGATCCTCTGATGACTTCATGTTCTCCAGATGATGCTTCATTCTGAGGCTTTCTTCTGAAATCAGAACTTACAAAACTTATTATCCTTTGAAAACCAACAGTAACATTGATTGAGCAAGAAAACAAATCTAGCAACCCTGAACTTCTTTCTTTAAGACAACGAGGACCGTGTGTAGACCTTTACTTAGGAAAAGCAATGGCAAAGATATGAGGATAAGCATGTTGACTCCCTGAGATTCAATTCGGTGAGGTAATTTGTGAGATTTAAAAATGAAATCGAACACTGGAACAAAACGAGGAATGAAACAAAAACAAGCTGAGTTTATAGATTTTAAAATACAACTGACGTAAAAAAAATTTAACATTAAGAATCATTTTCTTAGCCACTCATTGCTGCATGTTCAACTCATAATAACGGAAAAAATATTGTATTTTAAAAGCTAATGTCCAATAACCTTTTATTTGACTCTATCTGCCTTCACCATTGGCTGCCATTGACATTTATCTATTTAATAAGTTAAGTCGTCCATTGCTCATAATTAAGCTCACTCAAAACACAAAAAATGGAGGTTGAAATCATTTCAAAGGAATGCATTAAGCCTTGTTCTTCATCTACTCCTCATCTTAACACATTCAAAATCTCTCTTTTAGATCAATTAATGGCTCCAATCTTTTACTCCACTGTTCTTTTCTATCCCAATACTACACAAACATATAGCACTGCTAAAGTCTCTCAACGATCACTACTTCTTAAGATTTCCTTATCGAAAACTCTATCCCATTACTACCCTCTCGCTTTAAAGATCAAAGATTAATATTATTATTTGTCCATTGATTGTAATGACGAAGGAGAGGAGCACATTATGCTGAGGCCAAAGCCAATGTTACTATTCTTGAATATCTCTCCCAACCTGATCTCGCTCTTCTGCCTAAACTAGTCCCTGATGTTTCGGCTTTTGTCTTGAACCCCACTGGAGCTTTTGTTGTAATGGTTCAAGAAACTACATTTTCTTGTGGGGGCTTAGCCATTGGCCTTTCTGTTTCTCACATGGCCCTTGACAGTACTGCATTTACTTCCTTTATCAAAGCCTGGGCCTCGACTGCCTTTTCCTCCTCTGAAGAAGAATTTACTCACCCGAATTTTGATGCCCCGTCCGTTTTCCATTATGTGATCCTTTCCCAGAAGAGGCACTCTTTTCCTCTTTGTGGAGTCCTTTTACGAAGAAGGGAAAAGTCACTGCAAGAAGGCTTACGTTCAATGCATCCCCATTAGTAAACTCAAGGCCATTGCTGCATCAAGTAACATCGAAGACCCTACCAGAGTTGAGGTTGTTTCTGCAATCATAAGTAAAACTGTGAGAGCTGCTGCGAATGCAAAGTCGATTGCAATCACTCACGCGGTTAACATAAGGCAAAAAGCAACGCCTTCATTCCCCGAGTCTTCGTTGGGAAACTTCATATTGGTAGCACCTTCAATATTTGAACGCAACGAAAGCCAACTACGCCGAAATAGCATGCGAAATAAGGAAGGCAATAAGGAAAGTAGACACCGAATTTGTTGCAAAAATCACACCTTTGAAGCTCTTCGAAGAGCTAAAAGAGATGGTGAATCAACTATCTCAAGAGGAAGAACTTGTGACATTTACAAGTTGGTGCAATTTTGGTCTGTATAATCGTGCAGATTTTGGATGGGGCAAACCAATTTGGATAGCTCAATACACACTAATTGATTCACAAGAAATGACATTTTATAATGTATGTATTTTGAATGATACAAGAAGTGGAAATGGAGTAGAGGCTTGGCTATATTTGCCTCAAGATGTTGCTGCTGCTTTAGACAAGGATGATGAACTTCTTTTTTTTTACAATGATGCAGGTTTTAATTGATAACAAGTTTTGCATGTAAAAACAATAATCATGTAGCTATATAATCAGATAGCTAGTGAATGAGTATTCTGTACTATTATTGTTTGTGGGCTAAATGCATCTTTACCCTAAACTTGGTACTAAAATTCTATTACCCCTTAACTTTCCGAATCCCCTAAACTTGACAAAAAATGCATTGGTGTACCCTTGAACTTGACAAAAATGTATCATTTTACCCCTTGAGTGCTACTTGTCTGCTTTTGACCCCTTGAGTGCTACTTGTCAGCTTTTGATTGGGTAAGAAAAAAAGACATTTTTGAAAAGTCAAACCAAACGGAACCTGACACGTGACATTCAAGGGGCAAATTGATACACTTTTGCCAAGTTTAGGGGGCAAATTGATACACTAGAGCGGTAGACTTTTTGTGCTAAGTTTAGGGAGGTAAAAATGTAATTGGCTTGTTTTTGCCCATTCTTGAACACTTTTACTTTTATCACTTCCAGTTGGTGCTGGGATAACTATATTTACCTCAGAATGAAAAACATAGAGGGAAGCTTCACTCTGTAATGAATTAAAGTATCTGCACAGAATAAGAAACCAAAAAAGTACTAAAAAATTTGAAAACTACCTAAGTTGATCGGAGAAGAAACAGATTAGGAATTTTTGAAGCATACATTACATGAATTACAATTTTGATTAATAGCATTTTCATCTTGCGCTTGTTTAAGGAACAAAATAACAGAAGCAGCTCTTGATAGCCATTTGTATTCAGCTATTAATTGTAAATGGTATCAAGGTATAACAGTCCAACTTATAGTAAGCACATCCAAGCTAGATATAAACAAACTTTCAGAACCTTTTTATTTTGGGGGCAGAGCTTATGAGCGGGAGAAACGGAAGTATATGAAACTGATAAAACTTAAATCAACAAGATAGTACCTGAAATTGAAAACAGAACGAAACGTTTCTGGCAAATCTGAAATGGACTTCAAAGCATGTTGATCCATGATCGACCTGTTTTACAGTAAAAAAATCGCAGATATATGTAAGATCCAATCATATATCTTCATATTAATGAGCATAATGGAGTTAATACATTAGCCAGATTAAATTTCCAGAGAAAGGAAATATGAATCTGAAAATACACATCAAAGTTCAACAAACATTAGTGTAATCCTTCGCTCTTTGCTACACAGCATAAAAATAACTAGGTCAAATAATGGAGAAAACAGTAATTACTAGAACCTTTCGCTGCCTCTGCTTAAAATTAATATAATGGCGAAGCAAGAGAGCAGGATAAAGCAGAAGAGGAAAATCTAGTTAGCGGTGACTGACATGATCACTGCGAGCGGCGAATGCTAAGAAATTTGAAAAGTAAAGGAGAAACGAATAGAAAGAGGGCCAAACGGACGGGCATTATAGCCGATCATGGGCTCGGGTTTTTATACCAGTATGTGTGGTTTGGGCTTGTCCAGTTAAACGAAATCAACTTTCAGAAAAAACCGAGTGTCCAACACTTTTTTTTGGGAAATTAAACATATGCTAAAAAAAAATTAAAATTTATTGTTTAACAACTAAGAGGAATTCTATTTTTCATATTATCATTGACTTTGTCTACCCCTTTTATTTATCTTCTCTCTCCTAATTAATACTATGTTCATATCTCACAAATCGTTGATTTTTCGAATCAAAATTTTGAAATATTTTTTTCATCTTGATTTTATCTTTAAAATGGCATACGTTTACATTTTTGAAAAAAATGTATCGCAATCATATATATGGTATAATTATTTCATGAATACGTTATACATGATAAGAGTTGCATAATATATTTATATAATCATTTTTTTCCTTTATGTTTATAATAGTAATGAAATTCCCATAAAAATCTTGGCACGAAGACATTAAACCTGGTATGAAAGCTTTTATATATGGTATAATAGTGGATGTATTTATATTGTATATCCTCCCTTTATGTTTACAACAAAACTCACTTTTCAATAAAAAATAAATCGCAGTCTTATACATAATATAATAGTGGCATACTACCATTTTTTACTATCTTTTCATAAAAACGTTATACATTATATAAGAGTGGTATAACGTATTGTATATAATCTTTTATAAATACATTATACCACTCTTACATCATGTATTATGCTTTCATGAAAAAGGCAATAAAAAACATGTATTGTACCACTATCATATTATGTATAAGACCGTGATAAATAATTTTTTGAAAAATTTGACGTGTATGTCATTTTAAAGATAAGATTAAAACAAACAAAATATTTTAAAACGTCTCGACAAAAATACGATTTGTGAGATACTGATGTTTAAAGTTGCGAAATTTAAATTAAACATAAGGGAGAAGGTAAAACTCAAATTTGAATATATGTTTCACCTTTTCACGTGCAAGGAAAAAAATTATTCATTTTGGGTTTTGCAAAATTAGAGATTTGTAAAGTCCAAACTTTATAAGAAAAATATGACAAAACAAAAAAAAAACATTTTTTAACCGAAAAATAGTCTATTAAATCAAATTAGAGACAATGATAACTTTAACAACAGGAGGAAAAAATTCTCATACATGTCAAAAAATCATATGCTCTAACTAACAACTTTGCAACATGATTTGTAAAATGGTTGACATGCATCCAACACATTAATGGAACCATTTCATTGAAATGTTACCGGGTTTACTCAAATTTCAACTTAATTTCAGTTGTTTTATAATCTAATAAGGGTTCTAAGGTAATTTTATTTGTCACAAATTCGTCGTACTTTTCTCTCTACAGCAATTAAATTAATGATAGAATGAATAGATTTTTAACTTCTTTGTCACAACAATTCAGAGAATTGTATCATTTTCATATTTAAAACGTGTAGATATTTTCTTTTCGATTTTCAGAATTGTGTTATGAGATGATTTTAATTATAGTGAAAGTTATAAATTTTTTATGGGTAAATAATTATAACTTCCCTGTATTTTGATTTAATACACCAGTACCTTCCCGTGTTATTAAAATTTACTTATACCTCCCCAATGGCGGAGCCAAAGGGCAGCGAAGGTCGGCAGCCGCCTCCCCTTGTTCCGGGAAAATTAAGTGCACCCATTGATTTCCCTCCCTTGATTGTAGTGTAGTGATTGAGTAGAGCTACCTCCCATAACACTCAATCTTTTTGCAGAGATGACAAAAGATAGGAAAAAATCTGTTGTAAAAGGAAGGGAATAGCGGAGGCAGCTGATGGCCAAAGGCATGCAAGCTGTTGATGGCTCAAATGAAGAACAATAGAAATATTTTGCATTCAATTTTCTTTTATGGGGACACGTGTATGAACTCGAATTTGGATATATTGAGAGTCATGGGATCTTTTCTGATACACAACTTTTATAATAGATTATAATTTGTTATGTTTAAGGTATATGTATACATTGCATAGTTAATGTAATAACTAAATTTGATATAAAATACTTAATTAGTAAAATGATATAATCTATTAATAATAATTGGAATATAAAGTATATATAAAAATGAATATAATTATTTGAAGTGAATATTTTACCTGTATTAAAATTGAGAAATGAAAATTTTGATTAATTGGAGTATTAAAAATAAATATCGAAGCATATGCATCCTTGAACTTGTTTGATATAAATTCTTGCCACTCTGAATTTTGAAAGGTGACAAATTCTTCCTCGTACTTGTTTAAAACATGTTACTTTACCCCATCATCGTCACATGTCAGAATCTGGTTGATTTGATTTTTCAAAAATATTATTTTTTCTCTCTAACTAAAAACTGACACATGGTATTGAGGGGGGGGGGGGGCAAACTGGTGCAATAAAAATAAGTTTAGAGAGGTATTTGACACATTATAAGTTTAAGATGTAAATATCTCATTTTGAACAAGTTTAGAGGGGGTGTAGAAGCATTAAACTTTTATTAAAATAATGATTTGGAATTCAAGGAAATATTAGAGTTAATTTTAGTTTTAACAGATCTACAAACAATATTATTGTTAAACTGTTAATTTATTTTACATTGTCTTGTTCATAATTTTATTTTGTTTTGTCACAAATGGAAGATGGTACCATTTGGCTTTTACATGTGCATCTCATTGACTTACAAACGAATATTGCTATTAAATTCTTGTTTTTTTATTAAAAAGAGTTGTGAATGAGCCATGATCCCCAATCATTCTCATCTACTTTTTTGGATGTACCAATTTAACTAAACTCAATTGATCTTTATTAAATTTTTTAGTTTGCTCGTAAAGAATAAATTTGTAAACAAAATCTAAAAGGGTTATATAATGTATTTTATAAGGTAAAATAATGTAAATTTGAGATAATGTGTAGCGAAATTGAAACAATAATTAAAAGAAAAGATAATTCGGAAATTTTTTCAATATTAGATCACCCTCCCTTATTAGAGATTCTGGCTTCGTCACTTTACCTCTCCATGTTTTATCATTGTTATACTATAACCTCATTCTATTTTATATTATCTCATTTTGTATTGAATTTCTTAACATATTATATGTTCATGTACAAAAATTAATCTTATATATCATATCTTAGAATGTTAGGGATTAAAATGATTCTAAAAAAGTTTTTAATATTATATTATCCCGTGAGATCATACACTGAAAGTCATAAAAATGTCTTATAAATTAAAAAAACACTTTTGATGATTATATAGGTCTCGTAATAATAACAAAATAAAAATAAATTTACCAACAAATAATTATATGTTAACAATTTTTGTACAAAAACACATAATTTAAGATACAATGAGGTTATAGTTTGATAATGTCAAAACATGAGGAGGTATAAATAATTTTTCAAAACACAGAGATGTACTAGTGTATTTGATTAAAGTTAGGGATATTGCTATAAACACTATAAAAGTAATAATTGCATGTGGAGTCAATGCACAAGATATTGGTCAAATAACTAATTTAAAATAAAAAGAAAAGAAATGAAAGAAAAGGAAAGGAAATGCAGACATGATTGATTAATAGGTGGACTCCTAAACATCTAATGATCTATTTGACAAAGTTTATGTCCTAGAAATACAACTACAAAATATTCAATCTTTCACACCACGTGTTGAATATTCAACACATATGAAGGCCTATATAACGCATAAGAGAATGCAGAATATTGTAAGTTCATTTGATGAGTTTGAGAAGGATTTAAAAGAGTTTCTTCTTATAAATAGAGATGTTATAACTCCCATTTTATACTCATAGTGGAATTCTTCTAATTTCTATCATCGCCTATGTTTTTTTCCCTCGTTTGCTTGGGGGTTTTCATGTAAAGTCCGTGTGTTATTCTGTTCTCAAATTAATAGTTGTGATGCATTTTATGTCGAATCCAGCATACCTAAATAGGTCCTCATCCCACATCCGCAACCCTAACACAAAACCGTACACAAAATATTAGAAGTGCATTGAAATGTATTCGACAAGTATAAAAAATATTCCAAAGGGGGCTTTCAGTACTTTTATGACCAACTTATGGTACATTTTTCATAGTTGTTTAAAACAATCAAAAGAATAGGTACATGCAGATTTTTTATGGGTAAAAATAAAAAAAACGTGTTCAAATAATATTTTAGAAAGCAACTGTTTTTTTATATAAAATATTGCAGTGTTCGTGACAACTTCTTATTGTAACATCTGTAAGAAACTTTTGTGATGAAGTTTTATATAATAATATGATAATGAATTGTTGTCATATAAAGGTTTATGTAACAATTTTCGTTGTCATAAATTGATTGCTTTTTATAGTTATTTTTATTAATTAAACCGAAATCAATAACGACACAAAGTTTTATCTGTCAAACAAGATGACATTGTACCATTTTGATAAACATCCATGTAAATCATCATTTGGATTGCATAAGTTAATAAATTAAGCGTTTCATGTCCATTGCTAATATAGAAATTTCCAGTTTATAGGTGTATGATGGAAACTGAACTTGGGAAAAATCATATAAAAGGTTTGAAGAGTCATGCATAAGATTAATCAAATTCAAAGAATGAGTCAGAACTTAGAACATAATATTAAGCAATGAAAGTTCTAAAATATACATTATTTTTTCAGAGTTATTGTTGACTTTATACTATCAAACTAATTAAATGAAATATAACAAATATAAATGTATAGAAACATTGGAAAGAAGTGTCTCATATAGCATGGGCTTTTTGAGTAAAAGTTAGCAAATCCACGAAGACTTAATTTGTAAAGTTGTCAATATTTTTCTGGGATATGCAGCAATTTAAGGTTGTGGGGGATATAACTCAACATAAACATTTCTAGAAAATTTCTTAACAAATCTTCATGAAAAAAGATGAAATTTCGTTGTTCTTCTCAATATTTCTTTTGTAGAGAAAGTGAGAAAATAAATAAATGAATGTTAAAATTGTCAAATTATCTCCCTTTATAATATGCTTCTCTGATACAATTATATGGATGGATATAAGGTAGGACTACATAATGTTTTAAACTGTAATAAATTTGTATGGGTAACGCGAGACTAATCGTTAAATAAGTGAAGTGATTGTTTGATTTGTAGCCAATAAAAAGGGTTTTCAATTTTAGTTTGTAATTTAAAATCTTTCGTCTTTGACTGGTATATCTATGTGTTCATTTAAAAGCTTTCGTCTTTGACTGGTATATTTATGTGTTCATTTAAAAGCTTTATCCATTGGCTGCCATTGACGTTTATCTATATAATATGTTATTCCATTACAGCTTAATCATAAAATCAAAGAAAAATAAAAATGGAGGTTGAAATCATCTCTATGCAAAGCATTAAGCCCTATTCTTCATCTACTCCTCATCTCAAAACCTTCAAAATCTCTCTCTTGGATCAACTCATGCCGCCAGTCTTTTATTCCACTGCCCTTTTCTATCCCAATACTACCCAAACATATAGCACTCATCATATCTCTCAACGATCACAACTTCTTAAGCATTCCTTATCGAAAACTCTATCTCTTTACTACCCTCTCGCTGGAAAGATTATAGACTATCTGTCCATTGATTGTGATGACGAAGGAGCACATTATGCAGAGGCAAAAGCTAATGTTACTATGACTGACTATCTCACTCAACCTGATCTCACTCTTCTTCCTAAACTCGTCCCTGATGTTTCGTCTTTTGTCTTGAACCCCACCGGAGCGTTTGTTGTGATGGTTCAAGAAACTACATTTGCTTGTGGGGGCTTAGCCATTGGCCTTTCGGTTTCTCACATAGTCCTTGATGGAACTGCATTATCTTCCTTTATTAAAGCTTGGGCATCAACTGCCTTTCCTTCCTCTGAAGAAAAAGAATTTACTAACCTGAATTATGAAGCCCCGTTGTTTTTCCCACTATGTGATCCTTTCCCAGAAGAGGCACTCTCTTCCTCCTTGTGGAGTCCTTTTACGAAGAAAGGAAAGGTTGCTGCGAGAAGGCTTACATTTAATGCATCCTCCATAAGTAAACTTAAGGCCATTGCTACATCAAGCAATATCCAAAACCCTACACGAGTCGAGGTTGTTTCTGCATTGATAAGTAAAACTTTGAGAGATGCTGCAAATGCAAAGTCGATAGCAATCACCCACTCGGTTAACATAAGGCGAAAAACAATGCCCCCATTCCCCGAGTCTTCATTGGGCAACTTTGTATTGGTAGCACCTTCAGTATTTGAACATAACGAAAGCCAACTACGCGAAATAGCATGCAAAATAAGGAAGGAAATAAGGAAATTAGACACCGATTATGTGATGAAAATCACGCCTTCGAAGCTCTTCGAAGACCTAAAAGAGATGGTAAATAAACTATCTAAAGGGGAAGAACTTGTGAAGTTTACAAGCTGGTGCAATTTTGGTTTGTATAATTGCACAGATTTTGGATGGGGGAAACCAATTTGGATAGCTCATTGCAGTACAATTGATTCAGAAGAAATAACATTTCTTAATGTGTGTATGTTAAATGATACAAGAAGTGGACATGGAATAGAGGCTTGGCTATATCTGCCTCTAGATGTTGCTGCTGCTTTAGACAAAGATGATGAACTTCTTCAGTATGCTTCAATAAATTTAAGCCCCTTGAGCAATATCAACTTCTAGCTATTTATTTATAGATTATATTTTCATGTTTTTCATTCCTTTAATATATGCTTCTACTAAGAATCATCATGCTCACGGTCTAGCCCGAGCTGCAGATTCGTCGAAGTATGAAGGCGATGAATGAGATCAATTCCCTTCATCTGTTGGGATGTAACGCATGTTTGATTTAAGAGATTATCAATTTTAGTAAAAAAAGTAATTACCATGATCATATTCCTGAGAAAATGTAGAAGAAGCTTTTAGTAATTTAATACTCACTGCAATAAAAAAAAATTTACTAAGAAAGGTACGTAGAATCCTTAATCATTAACTTTATAATCCTCATAAATAAGGATTTTTATAGTTATAAAATAACCAGACCCTAATTTCAACTATCTTAACATAGTTGAGCTACCTAATACAAGTCTCTCGTTATGAAAAATAGAGGTGTACAATATTGAATTTAACTTGTAACCTAAGAACTGTACAATATAAAGGCATTATTTTATACTATCTACTAAAATGATCTAAGCAAAGGAAAAATGACATACGTGTCATTTTTTTATATGGAAGGGCACTTAATTGAGTTGGAATCTATATAGTTTTCATATTTTTGTGTCCTTCACCACTCAAAGTTTGTCATGTGCTAATTATCTTAATTATTTTTTATATTTTCATTTTATGTTAGTAGATTTCATAAAGTCAAACACATGGCAAACTTTTGAGCGAAGAATATTGAAAGGCAAAAATGAGGACAACAACTTTCTTTTCCATAAATTTGCGTGGGCAACACGATGAGACTCATCTAGTAGTAAGCACAGTTTGATTTGTAGCCAATAGATAAAGGGTCTTGAATTTGGTTTTATTTTATTGGAAAATACAAGTGAATACCTGAGTAAAATATTTTTCCTTTTACAATAGTGGAATAATATTTTTAATTTACACATTTATTAAGTTTTGATTTTTACTTTAATTGACTGTTCACATTCCTCATTAGAAACGTTTTTTCTTCTTCATCTCTGTACCTTTTCTTCTTCTTATTCTTCTTCTTCCTTGTCTCTGCTTCTTCTTCGATTTTGCTCTCTCCATCTCTCTATCTCTATTCTTCTTTTTCATCATCTTTTTCTTGCTTTCTCTCTCTTCGAATTATGATTTGTGACGTTTTCATCTGATTCCGTTCATCAGTTCGATCGCCATTTTTCATCAGATTTTGAAATCATCAAGC
This sequence comes from Euphorbia schlechtendalii, assembly GCA_949673415.1. NCBI lineage: Eukaryota > Viridiplantae > Streptophyta > Magnoliopsida > Malpighiales > Euphorbiaceae > Euphorbia > Euphorbia schlechtendalii. Next base: position 11,593 of record CATIWQ010177463.1, on the reverse strand, counting down.
TTGTTCTTATTGCATGAGTTTTTTATTTGTTATATTCTGATTCTTTTTCATCTTGTATCTTTTATTCTAGATTTTGGATCGCGATTTGAATTTTCCGATTTGGATCGTAATTGAGTATTCTGACTTGGATCACGATTTGAGTTTTAGGTTTGGATTTGTGATTGAGTTTTCTATTTTGAATCGAGATTGAGTTTGTTTTTCAATTTTCTTATTTTTTTCAGATTGCGTTTTGTGTTTTTTACCTTGTTTCTCTTTTCAAGCAAGTCTAGTTATGTTTGGATCTTTTATTTCTGTGTTTTTTTGTTTACTTTGGTTTTTTTCACTTTTCAATAGAGGAAATTTTTATCCTGGTACATTTTATGGAGTTTGAATTCATGAATTCAAGTTTCTCAAATATGATGCTTTTGTGGTTTGATTCTCGACAAATCTGTAAGTTTCTTTGAACAAATAATATTACAGATTTTTCAAATCATTAGATATGAAGATGATGTATTAAGATCTATTTCAGATTTCAAATTTAATTTCAATCGTAGATTAAGTCATATACCTGGTATAATAATCATCATATTTGGTATAATAATCACTATAACAATTCAAAGAATATTCAAATAATTGGAGATGAAGAAAGTATTAAGATCCAATTTCAGATTTTGCATTTGAATATATTATGATCATTATACTAGGTATAATGGTAATTATACCTAGTATAACAATCATTATAACGAATAATATTAAAGAATATTCAAACAATTGGATATAAAGAAGGTATCAATATCAAGTTTCATATTTTACATTAGGATCCAATTTTCAGATCATGTAGGTATAATGTTAACTAATATTAAAAAAATTGAAGATAAAAAAAGTAATAAGATCAAGTTTAAGATATCGCATTTGAATAGTATTATAGTCATTATACCAGATATAATGTCTGTTATACCTGGTATAATAATTGTTATACCTGGTTAATAATGATTATACCTGGTATTATAATGATTATACCCAAAATTGTTAGTTATTCTTATTTTCATGTATTTTGAAAAATCAAAACTTAAATTCACGTTTTTTGAAAAATTAAAACTTAAAATGTGATATTTATAAAATTATATCATGGCACGACCTAAAATTATTTTGACCGTTTCTGGTATTCACATAAAAACCACTATTTTATTTACGTTTAATGCATCTATGACTAAACTTGTTTAAACTTGTTCAAAGTTTCAATCAATTATTTCAACTTGTTACAAATGCATCATTTTTTCCTTCAATGTCACGTGTCAACTTTAGTTGTAGAGAGAACAATAAAAAAGTTGCATCTTTGAAAAATCAAACCAATAAGATTTTGACATGTGACATTGAGGGGGGCTGAGTGGTTCACTTTTATCAAATTGATGGGTTTTATTGGAACTTTTGAAAGTTAAATATATCAAGCTTTTGTTACCAAGTTGAAGGGGGTATTGATGCAATTAACCTTTAAAATATTAGAGATAGTCTCATGTACTTGTTTAAAACGAATCATTTTACCTTCTCATCGTCATATGTCAGTTTCTGATTAGTTTGACTTTTCAAATATGTCTCTTTTTAAATTTTTTCTCTAACGAAAAGCTGATATGTGACATTGAGAGAATAAATTGGAACATTATAAAAACCTTTAATGAGGTATTTAATATATTGAAAAGTTGAGAAGAACTCATTTTAAGTAAGTTTCACGGTACAGATGCATTAATTTATTTATTGATTGGGAGTCTAAGTTTGACTCCTCTTTTGAGTTATCATCTGAATGTTCTAATTTTTTTTTTCTCATCTCATTCAATATTACTCAACGCATCTATAGCTTCACTTTCAACTCAAAATAATGGAACAATAAATTTTGCATTTTAAGAGATTTCGTCTTTGACAAGTATATTTATATGGCAGGGATCCTTTATCTATGTATTATTTATTTTAACTCAGTAGTTAAGGCTGAATTTAAATTATACGTGCTCGCATAAATTTTCAAAAAATACAGAGAAAAGTTAATTCAATTTAAAATTTCCATTTTAGAAAATGGAATATTTAGATAAAACATGCTTGTTTTACTCTCTATTTCCTTTTATTAGGAAAGATATGAAACTAACTTTACTCTAAAATTATATAATAGGCTTTAGAGTTTCCTAATTTTCCTTCTGTATATATGTCCAATAACCCTTATTTTGACTTCCCTATGCTGTTCTAGATATTGACTTTATATGCCTTCTCCTTTGGCTGCCACTGACATTTATCTATATAACATGTTCTCCCATTACTCGTAATTAAGCTCACTCAAAAAAAAAAAAAATGGAGGTTGAAATCATTTCAATTGAATGCATTGAACCCTCTTTTACATCTACTGCTCATCTTAAAACCTTCAAAATCTCTCTTTTGGATCAATTAATGGCTCCCATCTTTTATTCCACAGCCCTTTTCTATCCCAATACTACCCAAACATATAGTAGCACTGATCAAATCTCTCAAAGATCACTAGTTCTTAAGCATTCCTTGTCGAAAACTCTATCCCATTATTACCCTCTTGCCGGAAAGATTATAGACTATATGTCCATTGATTGTAACAACGAAGGAGCACATTACACGGAGGCAAAAGCCAATGTTACTTTGGTTGAATATCTATCCCAACCTGATCTCACTCTTCTGCCTAAACTCGCTCCAGATGTTTCACCTTTCCTCCTGAATCCCACTGGTGCATATGTTGTAATGGTTCAAGAAACTACATTTGCTTGCGGGGGCTTAGCCATTGGCCTTTCGGTTTCTCACATGGCTCTTGATGGAACTGCATTATCTTCCTTTATTAAAGCCTGGGCCTCGGTTGCCTTTTCCTCCTCTGAAGAAGAATTTACTCACCCGAATTTTGATGCCCCGTCTGTTTTTCCCCTATGTGATCCATTCCCAGAAGAGGCATTCTTTTCCTCTATGTTGAGTCCTTTTACGAAGAAGGGAAAAGTCGCTGTAAGAAGGCTTACGTTCAATGCTTCCGCCATTAGTAAACTTAAGGCCACTGCTACATCAAGTAACATAGAAAATCCTACCCGAGTTGAGGTTGTTTCTGCATTCATAAGTACAACTGTGAGAGATGCTGTGAATGCCAAGTCGATGGCACTCAGTCACGCGGTTAACATAAGGTGAAAAGCAATGCCCTCATTCCCCGAGTCTTTATTGGGAAACATGGTAATGATTGCACCTTCAATATTTAAACACAATGGAAGCCAACTAGGCGAAGTAGCATGCAATATAAGGAAGGCAATAAGGAAAGTAGACACTGATTTTGTGATGAACATCACACCTTCGAAGCTCTTTGAAGAGCTAAAAGAGATGGTAAATAAACTATCTCAAGCTGAAGAATTTGTGACGATTACAAGTTGGTGCAATTTTGGTCTGTATAATTGTGCAGATTTTGGATGGGGAAAACCAATTTGGATAGCTCATTGCACAATAATTGATTCACAAGAAATAACATTTTATAATGTGTGTAATTTGAATGATACAAGAAGTGGAAATGGAGTAGAGGCTTGGCTATATTTGCCTCAAGATGTTGCTGCTGCTTTAGATAAACATGATGGACTTCTTCAATATGCTTCAATCAATCTAAGCCCCTTAAGCAATGTCAATTTCTAGCTATTAAGTTGTTGATTATATCTTCATGTTATCTTTTTTATTTCTCAAAATGTTTCAGGTTTTAATTAATAAGAAGTATTGCTTGTATAAACAATAATCATATGGCTATTTAATCAAATAGCTAGTGAATGACAGAATGAGTATTTGTATCATTGTTTTTGCCATTTCATGAAAAATAAAGTACCGTTTAACCACTTCCAGATAACCACATTCACATCAGAATGAAAACATACAGGGAAGCATTCACTTCGTAATGATTTGAAATATCTGCACAAATAAGAAACGGAAAAAGTACTCTATAGTTTTAAAACCACCAAATTGGTCGAAGAAACTTGGTAATAGCCATTGAACTATGAAAAAAGAGTAAAAAACTGTTTGAGATCATATTGAACCTGGCGCATTAACAGGAATTGAAAGGGATGGGAGAAGAAAAGGATTAAGAATTTTTCTAGCATATTGGAATTACAATTTTGACGCATCTGCATCTTGCAATTGTTAAAGGAACAGAATCGCGGAATCAGCTCTTGATATAAAGCCATTTGTATTCAGCCATTAATTATGGAATCAAGGTCAAACAATCCAACTTATAGCTACACATAATCGGACTATACCAAGCTTGTAGAACTTTTGTATTTAGGGGCAGAGGTTTGATAATAGGGGAAACTAAAGCATATATCTGAAACTGATAAAACTTAAGTCAACAGGATAGTACCTGAAACTGAAAATAGAACGAAACGTTGCTGGCAATTCTGGAACGGAGTTCAAGTATATTGATCCATTATCGACCTGTTTAACTGTAAAAATCGCAGATATTAGTAAGATCCACCATATATCTGGAGCATAAGGAGTTAGCACATTAGCCATATTAACGATTCCAGAGAAAAGAAATATGGATCTGCTCTGCAAATACAAATCAAAGTTTAACAAACCTTGGTGTAAATCCTTCGCTCTTTGCTACAAATAACTAGACCACAATATATAAATAACAAGGTAAAACTATATATAAATCATAATTTAGTGATCAAACGAACGAGAAAACATCATTACTGTAACCTTTCGCGAGATATGCTGAAATTACAAATGATGGTGAAGCAAGAGAGCTGGACAACGCAGAGGAGGAAATCTGGGTGCAGTGACTTACGGATTCACGGCGATCAGCGAATACTTTGAAATTTGAAAAGGAAATGGACAAACGAAGAGTAAGAGCGCCAAACGGGCGGCCAATAATGAAGTCGATCAAAGATGGGCTAAGATTTTATATGAGTTATGTAGTTTGGGCTTGGCCCAGTTTGAAGAAATCAGCTTTCAGAAATTGTGCGAAAAATTGTGCATTTATATAGGTCAATCTCATCCTTTCATTTGGTTTTTTAATGGTTGATACTGAATTTTTAGTTATCTATGAGGTTCACAAGGGAATTAAATGTCAACTATTAAAATTGGATAGATAGTTAAGATTGATTGAAATTTACAAATGTACAAAAGTTGAAATTTTGAGAATCTTGTTCCCATTATTAACGCAACTTCTTTTACAACATTTTGCCCATATATTATAATTTTGATCTCAGTCATACCACAATACAATGATACAAAAATCACAATCTCACAACTTGTTGTTTCACATATTCTTAACGTGTTTCTTTATCTTCCTTGGTTTCATTTCTTTTGCTTCTATGTTTCATTTTCCTTGGTTTGTATAATTGTACTGATTTTGGATGGGGAAAACCAATTTGTATAGCTCAATGCAGTGTAATTGATTCACAAGAAATAACATTCAATAATGTGTTTTAAGTGTTTATTTTAAATGATACAAGAAGTGAAAATAGTGCAGTAGACGCTTTGCTCTATCTGCCCCAAGATGTTGCTTCTGCTTTAGAAAAAGATGATGCACTTCTTCAATATGCTTCAATTAATCTAAACCCCTTAAAGCAATATTAATTACTGGCTGTTTAATTATTGATTATATATTCATGTTTTTCTTTTTTCTCAAAAAGTTGCAGGTTCTAATTTATATGAAGCATTGCTTGTATAAAGAATCATCATGTAGCATATGTTACTAATAACCATACCCATAGTCATTGATCATTACATGTAAAATCATCATAACTAAGGATTTTTTTTTTTCTAGTTATAAAATAACCAGTCTTTCAATGTGAAAAATAAAGTTGTAGAATGTACGGAAAACAAATCTAGCGACCCTGAGCTTCTTAAAGACAGTTAGGACTAAGAATGGCAACGGGCCGGATCCGGGCCGGGTCTGGCTTGGACCCGGCCCGGATCCGTTTTCATGTACTGGACCCGGATCCGACCCGGATCCGGCGGGTCCACAATTTCCGGATCCGACGGATCCGAGTCCAAAACGGGTCCATGTAATTAACATCAAATTTTTAGTTTCAGCTTCCATTTTTGTACATTTCACCTTATTTTAAATATTTTACATGCTCATTTAATTATGTTCATGCAATTAGATTTATGTGGATATCAAATAATATTAATTATCCAATATTTTCGGGGTAAATAATAAATAAAAAAATACAGTTAATATTTAAATCCGGATCCGGGTTTCATTACCCGGACCCGGACCCGGATCCGTTTCCTGGACCCGGACCCGGACCCGGATCCGACGGGTTCAAAAAATCGAGATCCGGACCCTAAAAAACGGATCCGGATCCACGGATCCGGACCGGGTCCGGGATCCGTTGCCATCCCTAGTTAGGACCAGACGCTGATCTTTACTTAGGAAAAGCAATGGCAAAGATACGAGGATAAGCATGCTGGGATTCAATTCGGAGAGATAACGAGATTGGTTCGTGATATTTAAAATGAAATCGAACACTGTAATCAAACACAGAATTCTTTTAGATTTTAAAACACAATTGACGCAAAAACCAAATTTTAATATAAAGCTTTTTCCTACTCATTCCAAATTTTAAAATCTTATGTTCAATAACCTTTATTTGACTTGTGTAAATTTTTCTAGATATTGACTCTAGTTGCCTTCTCCTTTGGCTGCCATTGACATTTATCTATACAATATGTTCTTCATCACTCATAATTAAGCTCACTCAAAAACAAGAAAAGGAGGTTGAAATCATTTCAAAGGAATGCATTAAATTCTTCTTAGCATATCATGCGGAGGCGAAAGCCAATGTTACTATTCTAGAATATCTATCACAACCTGCTCTCACTCTTCTGTCCGGACGTTTCACTTTTCCACCTGAATCCCAGTGGAGCATTTGTTGTAATGGTTCAAGAAACCACATTTGGTTGTGGCGGCTTAGCCATTTGCCTTTAGGGTTTCTCACATGGCCCTTGATGGAACTGCATTTACTTCCTTTATCAAAGCCTGGGCCTCGACCGCCTTTTCCTCTTTCTGAAGAAGAATTTACTCACCCAAATTTTGATGCCCGTCGGTTTTTCCGCTATGTGATCCTTTCCCAAAAGAGGCACTCCTTTCCTCCTTGTGGAGTCCTTTTACGAAAACAGAAAAAGTCGTTGCAAGAAGGTTTACATTCAATGCTTCCGCCATTAGTAAACTCAACGCCATTGCTACTTCAAGTAACATCGAAAACCCTACCTGAGTTGAGGTTGTTTCTGCAATCATAAGTAAAACTGTGAGAGCTGCTGTAAATGCAATGTTGATTGCAATCACTCACGCAGTTAACATAAGGCGAAAAGCAATGCCTCATTTCCCGAGTCTTCATTGGGAAACTTCATATTGATAGCACCTTTAATATTTGAACAAGCCAACTAGGCGAAATAGCATGCAAAATAAGGAAGGCAAGAAGGAAAGTAACACCAAATTTGTAGCAAAAATCACAACTTTGAAGTTCTTCGAAGAGCTAAAAGAGATAGTAAATAAACTATCTCAAGCTAAAGAAATTGTGACGATTACAAGTTGGTGCAATTTTGGTCTTTATAATTGTACAGATTTTGGATGGGGAAAACCAATCTGGATAGCTCATTGCACACTAATTGATTCACAAGAAATAACATTTTATAATGTGTGTATGTTAAACGATACAAGAAGTGGAAATATAGTAGAGGATTGGCTATATTTGCCTCAAGATGTTGAGGCTGCTTTAGACAAGGATGATGAAATTCTTCAATATGCTTCAACCAATCTAAGCTCTTTAAGCAATATCAATTACAAGCTATTTAATTGTTGATTATATTTTCATGTTTTTATTTTTTATACCATGTTGTAAATATAGAAGAAAAGTATAGAAGAATATAAAGGAAAAACTGATATTTATATCATTGAAAACACAGCTATGTAAAACTAAATGCATGCATGATAAGACAAGTTTTATATAAATTCAAAAGACATCTAATTCCTAACAGATAAATCCTAGCATAAATCATATCAAATAAAGCCTGTCATAAAAATCCTATCATATAAGAATTTAAACTTATCTCAACATTTTAAAATAACCTAACAAACTTATCTTTGTTTTGGAAGTTGCATATCAGAACAGTTTATCTTCTAGACGTTGCATAAGTTATTGTTTTTGCTTCTCTAGGTTGTAATGCGGACATGGTAGATATAAATCAATTTTGTCTCCTAAAATTTTTTTCTTTTTCTTCTTGTAATTCCTTATCTGCACCGTTGGATTTTTAGGTAACGGTGCAACGTTGTAATCTTGATAACTGAAAGCTGATTGTGAATCTCTCTCCATTGTGTTGTAAATCAGGTTGTAAGTTGTAAATCAGGTTGCAAGTCTTATGGTGATTGTGAAATTATTTGTAATTCTTGTGTTTGTTAATAGCTAGTGAATTAATATTTGTATCATCGTTTTTGCCAAATCTTGATAAAAAAAAAAAACTGTTTTACCACTTCCAGATAACTATATTTACATCAGAATGAAAACATACAGGGAGCATTCACTTTGTAATGAATTAAAATATCTGCGCAGATATGAAACGAAAAAGGTACTATAAAGTTTTAAAATACCAAGTTGGTCGAAGAAACATGGTAATGGCCATTGAACTATGAAAAAGAAAGAGTAAGAAACTATTCGAGATCATATTAAACCTGGCGCAGTAACGAAAGTTGCAAGAGAGGGAAGAAGATACGGTCATGTTATGTCACATGAATTACAATTTTGATTAGAAGCATCTGCATCATGCACTTATTAGAGGAACAAAATCACAGAAGCAGCTCTTGATATAAAGCCATTTGTATTCAGCTACCAATTATAATGGAATCAAGGTAAAATAATCCATCTTATAGTAAGCAAATCCAAGTAAAACGTAATCAAACTTGTAGAACTTTTTTATTTGGGGGCAGAGGTTTGATTAGCGGAAAACACGAAAATATATAAAACTTAAATCAACAGGAAAGTACCTGAACTGAAAACAGAACGTTTCTGGCAAATCTGATAAAGACTTCAAAGTATTTTGATCCACTATAGACCCGTTTTACTGTAAAAAAATCGCAGATATCTTTAAGATCCAATCATGTATCCAGCAAGTAATGAGCATAATGGAGTTAGCACATTAGCCAGATCAGCGTTTCGAGAGAAAGGAAACATGAATCTAAAAATAAAAATATAAATCAAAGATTAACAAACCTTAGTGTAATCCTTCGCTCTTTGCCACAAATTACTAGACCACTATAACTAGATCTAACAATGGAGAAAACTGTCATTACTAGAACCTTTCGCTATCTCTGCTTAAAATTACAATAATGGAGAAGCAAGAGAGCAGGACAAGGACAACGCATACGAGGAAAATCGAGGTGCGGAGCCGGTGACTGACAGGATCACGGCGAGCGGCGAAAACTGTGGAGAAGGAGCGTCAGACGGGCGGGCTTATTAAAGTCCAACACATTAATGGAACCATTTCATTGGAAATTTATCAAATTCACTCAAATTTTAGTTCAATTTCATATCAACGGTGACTTTATATTTTTAACATTTTCATAAGATTGTCCATGTATATTGGCTATATTTTTCTCAAATGTATAATAAGTATATTCACTTGTTCAATTAAAAAGCGCAACAAATATCAAGCTATAAAACTGCAAAAACCACAGCAAAATTATGAAAAAACTTCAAAAAAATTAAGAACCCATTAAATGTATATTAAAATATATTAATTTCTTTTTATTATCATAAATTTTTATAATCAAACTATAAGGAAAGAATGAAAAGTAGTAATACTGTTCAAAAACTCAATCCAAAATAAATTCATTAAAAACCATATTATATTTTGCATGCTTTCTAATTTCACAGAAATTAAATATTTTGATGAAATATCTAACGAATTTGCATTCTAAACAATGACCGAATATATTAAAATTTGACAATTTGTATAAACAAATGTGCATAAAATTTTCACATCAACAAAATTAGATACCATTAATGCGAATGTTATCATTGAAAAATAAGTCCATAAAATATTCCTTATATTTTAAGTTTGAATCAGCTCCACTGTTTCTCTATTCAGTTGTTTAGTTATTGTTAATAACCAGACGGAAGTAAGTAACATACAAACTTTATTGGTCCAATCGGGTTGTATGGTACGATTTAATAATATTGATGTAAATCAACATTTGGATTGCATAGCTAATAAAGAATATCGAGTCCACCGTTGAAGTTAGAATTTAAAGTTCATATGTGTATGCCGAAAACTGAATTTAGGATAAATCGTATGAAAGGTTTGATAAGTCTTCGTAGATTAATCAAATTCAAAAAAAGAGCTAGAACATGATATTAAGCATTGAAAAATCTATAAGTATATTGTGTATAGTATTGTCACAGCTATTGTTGTTGACTTTCTATGATCAAACAAATTGAATTGTAACAAATATACATATTGAAAAATTGGATACGAAAAAATGTCTCATATAATGTACGGGAGTTTTTGAGATCCAATGGTATATGTGGTATTTTCAGGCTGCTAAAGATATGACATAACAGGAACATATCTAGAAAATTTCTTAACAAATCTTCAAAAAAAAAAAAAAAAAAACAAAAATACGAAATCAATGAGTCAAATTAATTGAAGTTGATTTTTGTCCTTCTTCTTTGTATTCTTTTGTATAGAGTGTGTATTAACTAATTTTAAAATTGTCAACTTTATCTCCCTTTGTAATATGCTTCTCTTATCCAAATATTATAAATGTACCATTTAGGAATTGAAATTACAATAATACCATCCTATTTCTTGTTTGCCACAATTAGTCTCTTTAAAGATTGGATTTACAGCAAATACGTTCTATATATATTGATTTTTCCTTCATCAAAGCGTGATTCCTTTATCAAAACATGTTAACTTTTTCTCTCTACAACAGAGCTCTATCCCTTTATCTTTGAAAGTTTTCAAATATTATCGCGATTTTCAACTCTCTATATTTTCTCTTCTGTTAGTTATCTGCATTCTCATGATTTTGTGAAACAATATCTCTGTTTCTACATCATTTGAGATAGGTTAGATTTCTGCAAATTTAATTTTCAAATTTCGAACAGATATTGATAAGATCTAGCAACTGATTTTGATTTTTGTTTTCAATATCTGCAGAATGGAACAAATTACAATGGTGTTGAATTGTTATGGATCTTGGAATGAAGAGATCCATTATGGTGGATTCAAATTGGTTGGAATTGTGATTTCAAGTTCATGAAGTTTTCAAGAATTCAAAAACTATTGATGTAAACCTTGAAGATGGATGAAGAGATAGAAGATTTAAAATTTGAATTTCAAGTTAAACCTGGAGAACCTGTCATGAAAGTCAATAATGACATATTTTTGCAATTTTTCCCTGCTTCCAAATCTTGAAATATGATGAAGGATAAGTATCCTCTGTGCATCATGAAAATTCCTCAAGATTTGTATATTTTTCTTTATCAAACCAAAATAAAACAAATTCTATGCAAATATGATTTTTATCACTTTAAAACTCATTTCTTATTGATGTTGAGGAAGTTTTTATTGATTTCGGACGATT
>CATIWQ010177428.1:0-17993 GCA_949673415.1 Euphorbia schlechtendalii | reverse complement strand
TGTGATAAGTGTATAACACTTATTTTCATATTAATTTTATACACTAAACATTATAGTTTAAGTCATTTGTATACTTCATATAAATGATTTCACGTGGTATGTAGTTGTTTTTTATGCAAATGCAGATACTAGGTAAATCTTGGGAGTAAAATGATCTAAAGTGGAATTATATGAAAAAAGAGTGAAAAAGGTGCAAAAAGATGCGTAGAAAGATTTGGCTTAGGATTGAAGCTGTCAAAGATCAGTGAAGTTACAAGGAGAATTCTGAAGAAAAATGCAATTCACAATCATGACAATCATTCGCGGTCGTGACTTATTCTTCATCAAAAAAGAAATCTGCCAATCAAAGATTCATGGTCGTGACTTGTATATCCCTGTCGAGACTTGGACGGTTTTCTGGTTTAATCTTCTTAACTACCAACCTCTACATAAGGATGATCAACCGCCATCAAATATCAACGAATAGACACCTATCAGAAATCAACTAATCATGAAAATGTGCCTATCCATTGTGGATTAGAATGAAGCTTCTCAACCAATCACATTGAAGTGATGCAATCATTCACTAATGGACATGACTCTTCATATGGATAGATATAACCCTTCTAATTCTATAAATAGGGCTCTAAACCTTACAATTTTGTGCAATCAAGCAGAGGGAAAACATTAGAGTGCATGAGAGAGATATAGTGTGTGTATAGATAGAGAATTCGCTACGTTCATAAGTGTTAGCGAGTAAATTTTTAAGTGGTTCGAATCCTTGTTTCGATTACTAGATTTCTCTATATTCTCGAGCGATTGTTGTATAAGTGTACTTGCAAATCCCTTATCAATAAAAGTTTTCATTCTTCAATATTTATTTGTTCTATATTCGCAAAGAATAGCATCCTAGCGAAGGTTCTGTACGGGCCGAGACCGAATTCAAAGCAGACGTAGGAATTGTGAGAATTGACGACTCCCATCAAAGAGTGGATACGGTTTGATCAACTTTAGCTTTCACTTGCATACCTTACAACTTTGCTTTGCATTCTACTTATACTTTCTATTTCAAAGTTTATGATATGTCTATGTGTCATAATGCGTATTTCATGTTAAGTCTTTTATATTAATCAAGTTATATGCGTTGGAGTTAACTTTAAGAGTAGTTTCTGGGTTAACAATATCGTGTATAATCACTGGATCTATGATATAACGTTGTTTAGTGAGCCAACATTTTTGGAAAGGTAACTTGCTAAATGTGGCTATGTGAGAGCGACCCGTACTAAACATAGTATTAACGTTGTCCAGGTTTATATAATTGTCTTAATTTGTTTGCGCTAGGTTTAGAAAAGTTATTTCATGTGTTGCTCTGCAGTGAATAATTGAACAACTGGATATTTTGAACTGAGTCTATTAGATTAGTTTAGTAAATCATAACATCTTTGTTGAACTTGCATGTTTTCTCTGCTATCCTTATTTCGTAGGAAAAATCTATATTTTTAGATTCTCTAATCTTTCATATCTATATTTACTCATTCTTCATTCTAACCCTTCTATCCAAAATATCAAATCTATTTTATTTTCTTTATTCTATCTTCCTTGTTGATCTTTAGAGCTAGTCCTACCCTGTGGGATCGATATCTTTTAAAACTACATCGCAACTGTATACTTGCAGTTATCATCATTTTTCTATCTTGATAAGTGGTATTGACAACACCTATACTTTACGTGAACAAGTTTTTAGCACCATTAATATTTAGCCAAAATCTTTGCGAAAAAGTTATTAAACTTATCAGTAGAAAAGTGGCGAACAATATGCTGTTGGGTCATTCCATGATAAAAAGGTCCCAGTGCGAATGTTGGCTGGCTTGGCTACCCATGGAAGAATCGGTTACCAGATTACTGCTAGAAAGGATTGGCGAGGTTGAATCCCAGGAGCCTAATTTGAGGCTGGTTCTGACTTTGTCCTGCCCCATACTGATAAAAAAATGGTAGGATCTAGGTGCACTGCATGCGAGGTAGGAGGTCCCCCTATTTCAGGCCAACTAGTTAGACCGCCATTGTTAAAGGTGACCTCTAGGCTGGACACCACATTCTAAGCTCTCCCGATGTGTTGGTGAATGAGCGTAGCTAGTTGTTCACTGTTGGAAAGGTGTTTAAGGCAGCTGCGATCTCGGCACTCCCCAACTATTTATGTGTCTGCTGAGAGTTCTTTCCCGTAAGGATAAAATGATACTCCCCCGCACCTTCTTCTTATGGATTGGCCATGAAAGAAGTACGTCGAACTGAATCTGAATCAGAACCCAAGTCCTCACTTGAGTTAGTGTACGGAATCCCCTCCAGATTGGCCACGATTTGGGAAACGTAGACTAGCCGATGTGCAGGCCTTTTCCAAGCCCCTTTGATACACAAGTAAATGATCAGATCTTGGTTTTGGGATGACATGATTCACGATGCAGAATATGAGTGAGATGTTTGATGTTATGGCTGCATTCACAAGGGGTTAGCATGCCATGATGTGAAATAACATGTACGTCAATCCATTGAAACAAATAGGTTAGTCGTTAGGTAAAGATGAAAACAGGTGGAAATGAAAACCCAACACTGGGGGTTGGATTAGAGATTTGTACAATGTCTGTGTGACATCATAACATGAGTGGTGTAAGTGAGGTGACCAAGTTACTGTGTAGTAGTAGGTTTTGAGATTTTGTACAATGATTAGGTCTCATGGAATGAGGAGGTCAAATTAATTTCGAGTAAGTAGTGTGACATACCCTAATGAAATGAAAACAACTACCCTATGTAGCTATCTAATTAATGAATTGGTTATTTTTACCCAATTAGGGTGGAGTTTTGGATGACAGTGTGGTCATCGTTATTTGAGGGTATTTGGTGATGCAAAATCATTTGAAGATCATGGGAGGGTCGAAAACTGTGTGATTCGAGGATAAAAATTCCGAAAAGCTGTCATCATTGAAAGCTTGAGCTGATACAAAATCCCATGCTCACACTCTTATTGATATTTGATAGTCAATTATAAAATTTTTTGACTTGAGTCCAAATAGGGATACCATGGTTTGACACTTTTCTTAGCATCTCCTTGTATCTCTCCCAAGCTTTTGACATTAATTCTCCCAGGAGTTCCACAAATTTGGTGATCTCATTCCTTAGATTCAAGCTTGTTTTGGTGGGATATATTTCGTTAGGTAGGACTTTTCCATGTCATTCAAGGTTGTGATCGAGCCTGGCTAAAAGGTTTTCATCCATTGCTTTGCCTTATCCCTCAAAGAAAAGGGAAAAACTTTAGGTTTATCGATATCTAAAACATTCATGTTGGTTCTGAAAGTATTGCACATAGCTATAAAGTCTTGAATGTGAGCATTAGGATCCTCTCCTGGAAGTCCTCCAAACTAAACAATAGCTTGTAGCATGTGAACCATATAGCCATTAAATTCAAACAGGTTGTCTCCTTCTTGGGGAATTACAATGCATGAAGAGTGACCTTTTGTATTAGGCTCTACATAAATTCTCAATGTTTCCCTTCTAGGTGAAGGGTGAAATTCATCCTCTCCTTTAAGATTTTGAGCCATCCTTTCTCTTTCAAGTCTTTCTCTTTCAGCCCTTTCTACTTGAAGCCTTTATTGCTCTTGGCGGTCATGCTCTCTTCTTTATTCCATCATTCTCTCCCTTGCACGAGCTCTTCTTACAGCTCCACTTCTCCTTCTATACTCTCTTTATGTTTAAGGATTGATTGGAAAGAGTGGTTCTCTTTTAGCTCTTCAAGGAAGTCTTGCAAGAACTTGTTTCTACAAAGCTATAAAACATAGAAGATTAAAAGCACCAATTTATAGTCAAAGAATACAAAATTAGCACAAATTTCTCCCCGACAACGGTACCAAAAACTTGTTCCACTAATTCAGTAACATCTAGTATGTATACTGGTGTTAATATGTAAAAGTGACAAGCAAGAGTATCATATCCACAAGGAGCCTTTTATGTCAAATTTATACCTATCATGATAAATGGGCTAATGATAAGATAAAAGCGATTTCTTGAAAGGGGATTTTTGTTGAATGTTAAAGACTTGCACTAATGATAAAATAGAATTGAAAGGTTTTTTATATTAATAATTAAAAGGCTCAAGCTCTGTCAACCCAAAGAACAATGTAAGACAATCTTGCCTAGCTTTCAATACATGCTCTTGCTTAGAAATCCAATGCCAAGTTCTCTTAATCTATACTCCCTAAACTTCCTACTAAGCATACTTCACCTCTCAATCCTTCATATGAATAATAAAGTAGCATCAAGAATAGTTAAGCATTCATAAACACGAAACCTAACGCATACAAGCAATTATCTTTCGAATTCATGTAATGTATGTGTGAAGGTCTTCAGTGATAATCAGGTCACCTTTCGGTCCTTGCTAATTAACACTAAGCATGAACTAGATCAAGGTTCAATTTAAGAAATAAGCATCCATTCACATAAGCATTCAAACTAAGCAAATGAAATATACTTTATAGTTGGGGTAAGATCTCCTTAGACTGCCTTTTATATGGCAAACTTTGCTTGATGGTGAACTACTCACTCATCTTCATTAACAGCATAAACCAACAATCATAAATGAGGAAAATTTAAGGAATTATTGGTAGAACAAGAAGGAAGAAGAAAAGGCAAACTTAGATAGATGATAATGAGATAATTGTTGATGAGTTTTCCAGCCACTTTAGCTTTTAAGCTAATACGGCCTCACCAATGCCAAAGGTCCAAGCAATTTCAGCCATAAAATATCTAGATATTTACCATTACAATCATTAAAATAATCCCACCTATTCCAAAAGGTAACTAGAAATAAAAATTAGTTAACTAAAGTAAAAATGCACTTTTCTTCCTAACTAATAACTCCTCCAATCCTGGTGATGTCATCAACAACTCCTCTCTCCACCAGCTAGCATCATCCTTCCACTTAGCTTTATTTACCATTTTCTAGCTTGGCATAGGAGGTCTCCTTATTCAAATAGAAAACCTGAAAAACCATGAAGATCTTTTTAAAAACTTCTCACTATTAACACTACAAGAAATTTGGCATTTTGTGACGGTTTTTTTCGCTGCACACATGGTTTCATCATCTTTATTAGCTTTATTGTGACAAAATTAATAATCTATCATTATGTTTAAATTTTCTATGACAAATTTAATGTATGTCGCTATTAATATACACTTTTGTCACTAATTATATAATATGGTGATGATAAAATAATTATTGTCCCACTTTAAAATTTGGAGGGAAAAAATGTGAAAAAAAATTGGAGGGAAAAATTTATCATGACAAAGTTAAGTTAATATATGACAATTTCATTGTCATGGTAAAAAAATATTTTGATGACATTATTTGATAAAAAAAAACTTGACAAATTAAATTGTCATATAATTTATCTATTAATGATGTTGTTTACTTTTTATCATATATTTTAATGTATTCTTATGGCGATATATAGTAATTGTCACATTTGCGGTCATTATTGACAAATTTATATTGCCAATGTATATAATATCTTTTATGATAATATTTACATCATAATTTAATAAAAAGCATGATGATTTGGATTTTGTTGTATATTTTAATTCTAAAGTGACGATATTTGGACATTATCATGTATTATTTTTGCCTACATTGTGACGACACATTACATAGTCACTATTTTTATGCCAAAAGGTAACGATTTTTCATCGTCGTTATCTATTATGTTTTTTGTGACAATCTAACATATGTCACTATTTTATTAACTTATAAAGATTATCTATCATCGATGTTTATAATAAAGTTTGCAATGACTTATACATCATATTTATGTCAGCTGGAAGTTTTACACAAAGTATTATGGTATTAGAACATCTACTCGATGTTTATAATAATATTGGTGGTGATTTACATGTCATCGATGTTTATAATTATTTTTTATTGACTTATGTATCTTGCCTATTTCTCTATTTTGTTGAAATTTAATTATTGAATATTAATATTTAGTGGGAAATAATATGAGCTTCCAAATAATTCTAACTTTTTACCACTTCATAAAGATATCTTTTGTTGATATTCAACATTATTTATTTTCTTATCACTACTTTTTAGATGAAAAAGAATAACAAATGTTCCTGGAATTGAAAATTTGTAAAATCACTACTTTGTAATATAAGCTCTGTGTTATAGTAAAGAGATTAGAGTAATAACATCTGTTTTTTTTTTTTTTGTTCATTTAATATGCATTTCGACTAGTGCATTTTGCTATTCCATCATCTTAGTGTTTCATTGATTCGTATGTATGATGCTAATGTGTTTTTGAGTTATAGTGTCTCTATTTTGACACCTAAATTAGATAGTGTGTGCGTATATACATATATATTGCTAATGTGTTTGTGAGTTTTACTTTCTTTATTGTACGCATAATCATTTCTCATCTACAATCACATATGCTTAAAGTTTATTAATACCATATAATTGTTATCATTGATCAATTGGTAATTTGGTATTTGTTTGTAGTAAAAACAAATAGCACTTGGATGAGAAGCATGGAACTTTAGAAGAGCCGAAGTGAAAAGCAGCTTGTATTTCATTTACAAGATGCAGGGTGATAGCATTGGATTAAAGCATAATGAAGATCATCCTATTAGATCAATTCATAATTCGTAGAAATTTTTTTACATTATAGTTCTATTTTGTTTTTAATATATGGGATTCTTTTTTTTTTTATTTTAAAATATGTTATTATTATTTAGATTATACATATAATGGCATATAATGTTGTGTATATTTTGGCCAAGATTTATACTAATACGACATACATATTTTGTCACAAAATTTAAAATTATTGTTGCAGTTATAGTTTAGTCGTAAAATACACTTATTTAATGACCACATGTTTTGTCATTAAATTTAATCTTTCATGATGATAGTCAAAAATCATATATTTATCATGACAATATTGTCCATTTAATGATGTTCAAAATTGTTAACAAATATTAATATAGTGACAAGTATAGTGTCATCAATTATTCTTTTATAGTGACAATTTACATGTAACTGTGACAAACATGTGTGTTATTATGACAAATATAATGTCACTACAATTTTATGGATTTACTATACACTTGAAATTTGTCACCAAAACTGAATTTTTAGATGACAAATTTAAGATCTGTCATTTAAACATTCAATTTAAATGACGAAAGACATTATTAACAAAAAAATATTGATAACATGATGAAATAAGCATCGCAAAAACAAAAACTTATAGTGACACGTGTATTTGATCTTGTAGGTGTCCCGTTTCTGCATTGGTATTTGGGCACAACAATTGAAATCGAAGCGTATAAGATCATTTCGAAAGTTGTCATGGAGTCTAGTAGCTTTTCCATGGTCAAGTTGACGTCAACCAATTATTCCATATGGAGACCCATGATGGAGGATCTACTATTTTATAGAGATTTGTACGACCCAATTGATGTAGTGAAAAATGAAGTGAGTGGTGTGTATATGCCCGTCAAACAAGAAAAATGGGAGACAAAGAATGGGAGAAGTTGAAGAGAAAGACTTTGGGTATCATTAGACATTAGATTGATATCAGCATTTTCAATCATGTTTCTAAGGAGTCCGACACATTTGCTTTGTGGAAGAAACTAGAGGGTCTTTATGAAAGGAAGACCACACACAACAAAGCCTCATTGATCAAGAAGCTTGTCAACTTGAAGTCAAGAGGTAGAAAGTCGGTGTATGAGCATCTTAGTAATTTTCAAGATGTTGTCAATAGACTTACCAGGGTGAAGATCATTCTTGATGATGAGCTACATGCACTATTCTTGTTGAGTTCTTTTCCAGATAGTTGAGTATCTCTTATGTTGACAATCAGTAACTCTACTCCAGATGGTGTTCCTTTATTGGATGTAATCAAGGAGAGTATGTTCAATAAAGAGATAAAATGAAAGGATAGGAGAGTAGAGATTTCACAGGCCTTGGTTGTCTAAAATCGAGGAGGTGCTGAAAGTAGAGATCCAAGGAGGCATGGTAACTCAAGGGGCAGGTCCAAATCCAAAGATGGTAAGGAGACCAAAGTATGCCATTTTTGTGATAGGCTTGGCCATATTAAGAGAAATTGTTTCTAATGAAAAAGGGAATAAGAGAAGAGGAAATCAGATTCCCAATTAGTGGAAGATGGTAGAGGTACTGTAGTGATTGATTGTCTAGTCAGATAATGATGGTGTTACCTTGACTTGTGTAGTTTATGATTGTCATTAGGTTGCTAGTTTCAACTCATAATGGCTTACTAATACATGAGCTTCTAACCATTGTATTCTTACAAGGGAATGTTTCTTGAACTATAAAGAAGGAGACTTTTGTAGTGTAAAGATGGGAGATGAGAACCTAGTAAGCATTGTTTTGGTATTGGCAATGCACTAGTGTTGGGTGCGCGATGACATTGAAGAATGTTCACCATATTCCTAACTTGCACTCTAATTTGTTAGCGACAAGTGCGATAGATCAAGAAGGTTTTAGACACACATTTGTTGATGGCAGATGGAAGTTACTAGGGGTTCAATGACGGTTGGCCAAGGTAAGTTATGTCTCTCGTTGTACAAGACATACTTTGGAGTATGTGGTGGTGAGGCATAAGTAATGGAACAGAAGTGTTCTCCCAACTTGCGATATCAGAGATTAGAAACGAAGGTGGATAAAGGGATAGATAATGTGATCGACATATCCTTTATTCTTGTTAATCTTATTCCGATGTGTGAACCAAGTGGTGGTGATGATGTACCGAAACTTGTTGATGATGATGTTAAATTTTATGATGCTCTTAATGAAGAAGTTTATAAGCTTGGGGAGACAATTTCTCCATCGGTTGAACAATCACAAGTTCGAAGGTCATTCAGAAGAAAATCCATGGAAAATCCAAGATCAAAGTTCATTCTTAACACAAATGGTGGGAAATCAGAAAGCTTTCATGGAGCATAACCTTCTGAAGATAAATGGTGTGAGCACGGGATTCTTGGTACCTCTCACGAAGCGATGATGAGAAATATTTTCACTTGGCTTTTTTATTTTATTAATTCGCTTTGAGGTTATGAGACTTTCGGAGGAGATCTTGTGGTCTTTTGAAAGTAAAAACCAGCCCAAAACCCATTGAAAAGATAAAAAATGAGGTTACGAGACTTTTGGAGGAGATCTTGGGGTCTTTTGAAAACAAAAACCAACCCAAAGCCCATTGAAAAGATCAAAAAAATAGTTTAAAATTAAAAATAATAAAAAATAAATATTTTTAGGTAACCATCCCAGTCGAATCGTCCCGGACCGGTCCGAGCTAGTACCGACCTTGTTTAGGGCCGGTGCCAACCTGCTGGTCTAGTCTCGGCAAGCCGAGACCAGCTCAGGCCTGCCCCTTTTGGGGATCGGGACCGATCCAAAATGGATCGGGACCGGCTTACCCATATGGGCCGATCCCTACTAGTCGGGACCAGTCCCGACTATCTTGCTCCCCACTCCACTTATTTGTTACTTTTTTACCATTTCTTTTATTTTAATTTTCTTAAAAATACCCTTACTTTTTCAATAATTACTTTTTTTTACCAACAGTTATAAAAACCAAAAATTAGATTTTTCAAGGGAGGAAACTTACCCTTTTGGGAAAAGTTTTCAGTGTGAGAATATTCTAGAGAGAGACTTAGGGATTTTTTAGGGAAAAGTTAGGAAATTCTTACACTTTCATTTTCCGATGCTTTTTCTCTTAAACTCCCTTCTCCTTTTGGGTTTGAGTGAGAAATTAAAAATCTTACTCCTGGGTTTCCTATTCCCCGCACCAAAAAACTTACTTTTCTACCTTTTCCAACCAAATCAACTACAAAAGGACTTTGGGATCTCTTTCTTCGGCATTTCCGACTAAAAAATTTGTGGATTCACGTCAGAGAGGTAAGATTCTAAGCTTTTGGATACTCTTTGACATGATTTTGTGTTTTATTCTCAATCGTTTTTGTATTTTCGATCAAGTTTATTTATTTTCCTACTCTTTATTTCTTTTTTAGGCTCCACACGATGGGAAATCTATTTTCCTCGATAACCGACCACTTTTATGCCATGTTTAAATCTTAAATAATAAAATTTGGTCTATGTAGTCTAAAATCATTTATTTTCTAATAAAAGTACTTGGGGAACCTGAATTCTCTACTTTTAAATACATTAGCACACGATTCACCATAATCTAATTTATGCTACTAACTGCGTCTTGATTGGTTAACTAACTATGACATGATGTTGTGATATACCTCGTGCTAACCTTTGTGGATGCTGGTAGTCTAGGTTAGATGTATGTTAGGATTTTATTTTCCCGTTGGGTATCGCAATTGTAAATAAAATGTAGTTGTAGATCATTTGTAATTAGGACCATTTGTATTATTTACCCTAACCCCCTTTAGGTTAGAAATCTCGTGTTTACTTTATTTATTGCTTTCTTTTATTTTGTTTACCACTCTGTTTATTGCTTTTTGCTTGTGTAAGATTTACTCCAATATAAACAAAAAATGATTAGAAATAAATCGAAATGTCTTAAAGGTGGTTGTTTGCTTGTAATTAAAACTTAAATAAAGACGAAGTAGGTAACTTATCCAAACACAAATCTCTTCACTAAAGTGCGGTTTAAGCTTAATGGATCTAGGCTGTACCGAATTTCCAAGAAAAACTGATCCGGGTGGCGACTCCATAATAATGTAGGCGAGAGGTTTAGGCCTCAAGTCTTTACAAAACTTTTCTTTTCTCATTTCATTTTCATAAAACCCCCACTCCCCATCTCACAGGCCGATGCTTCGCGGCGAACGCGCGGGTTCCAAAAATGTCAACCTCTCATAGAGGCGACTCAGCTGGGGATCCTTTTTTCTTTTTTTAAACTTAAAAGTATAAAAGACTTTGACGAGTATTGAAAATTCGTTAAATGAGTTTTATACACCTTTAAAATATTTCAAACAAACACATATGCATTAGACAGACTAGCCTTATGGTTAGGGAGCCCTATTTTCACCGTGAAGCCACGAAAGTATCACTTATGACCTCATGGGGATCAAGGATACCTAGTTTGTGGATCATTTGTTTCCATATTGCATGTACCTTCCTTGTTCACACCTATTCGAGAAGAGGCATGGAGTGTATTGTAGTGCAATAAGAACCTTCTACATCAACAATCTTGCAACCAAACACATATAGCATTGCTGTATAAACTTCCCCTAGGTATACCAAAATGTCTCTATGTGCATTGTGCAAGTTCGCTCCTTGACATCCTCGTGGTGTCAAGATGATCTAAGCTTAGGTATAGAAGCCGAAACCTTTACTTCACAGGAGGCATATGGTTGGAAGAATTTTATATTGTGTGCATGCTACATGCTATGTGTTTATCGCTTTTCCATCCATTACATATGCAAATAAAACATCTCAAACCATGTATATCACAATAATCACAGTCTTTTGTGTAGTCACTAATTTACGCACACACTCATTTTTTCATTAGTTTAAGGTTTTATAGTGCTCATGAAGTACCATGACATCACGAATAGACCAAAAAACATCAGGAAAAACCCCAACAGTTTTTGTTAGTCATAAAGACGCTCGAGGTCACGTCACCTTAGGGAACACATCAACGTGTCATATACCAACATTTCAAGATGCCCATTAGGCATCCGAAACTCTACCCAACTTGAGCCAAGTACTCAATTCATTCATTTCACCACATTGATGATACCATATTAACATCAACTTTAATTCATTCATTTATCATAAGGGTATAAGACATTTTCTTACCTGAAAATAAAGTTCTCAATTACTTGTCATATAAAGATGTCACCGTGGTAAGGCTTACCACCCTCTACCCTCTTGTTTCAAGGAAAACAAGATCATTACATTTATTCCATTCTAGCAAACCCTTGGAGAGATCACATTGATCTTTCTCGACCTCCATACCCAAAGGTTGGGATATCATTTCATCACTGCATAAGGGTTTGAAAAACTTTAAGATTCATAAAATCATCTTATTGTGTCACTCTTTAATTAGTTTAGGATTTTAAGAGCGTTCATGAAGTATCATGACATCACGAATAAACCCAAAGCATCATGAAATACCCCATCAATAATCATCAACCTTAAAAGATGTTGAAGGTTGTGTCACCTTAGGGAACGTGCAACCATGACATATCCACTCATTTACGATACCCAATCGGCATCTGAACCTCTACCCAATTGAGTTAAATACTCAACTCATTCATTTTTGCCACATAGGTGATTCTAAATAAACACAAACATCATTTCATTCATCAATTTACACAACATAAGGGTATAACGCATTGTTTTACCAAAAAAATAGGTACACACACCTGAAGTTGTCATAACATGGGATTGTTCCCGTGGTAGGAATTACCACTATTTCCTCACCCACACTAAAATCACAACATCACATTTCCCTTCACTACACTCTAGCTCATCCCTTGAGAGATCACAGTGATCTCTCTCAACCTCCTCACTCAAAGGTTGGGATAGCATTTCATCACTTTATGAGCGTTTGAACCTTTAGGAATCATCAATGCATAAAACATCAAAACATGCATGACCTAACCCAATCTTATCTGGTAACTAGCACAAGTTCTTCTAAAGGGGCATCTCGTTCGACTATTGCCAAGTGCCATTTGAGAGAGTAGTCAGTTCTTTGCTATTAGTGAGGGGTCCATTGCAAGCATTGATCAGTCCGATCAGTTCTACTTTCCAATATGGTAAATCTATTGGGAGAGGATACGAGCCATCAAGGCGAGCATCAGCAGGAGACCAAATTCCATCTAAGGGAAGGTCCTCAATCTAGAGGTAGTGATGACCAAAACGCTTACCAATCCGTATTTTCAAGAAGCTCTTCAGTCTTCTATGAGGGTTCTTCTTTTAGAAGAGATGAATTTTTATTGCATTTTTGAATCAGAACTTCCTCTTGCTAATGGTCAGTCTACCAATGGAGATCTTCAATTGGGTTCTTCTTGGCTTCATCCTGCTATCATTTAGGGGCATCCTTCTACTCTTCAATCTAACAAGAATTCCCTTTAGAGTCAAGCTCGGTATCAGTTAGTGGCTGGCTCGGGCAACTTTTTACAACTTCAACAAGGTCAGAGGTTGGGTTATCAGTGCCACCCCAGCTCTCAAAATTTCTTTTTGTTTGGAGTGTCTGGGCAAGCCATGCCTTACTTTTCTTTCTACGATCCTTCTAGAACAGTTTTTCGACCGCAATCTATAAGCCAGTTCAATAATGCCTCTTCTAACTTTTTGTTTGCAAGATCTCAGGTGCAATTCTCTACTCCTTCTGCCATCTGTGACGCAATCCAATTCTCAACCCTTAATTGCGCCCGTTCTAGGGGAAGCTCAATTTTAGAATTCTTATGCAAAACCAGCTGTCTTTGGGAATCAATTCAAAGATTTCTTACAATCGTAGAATTAATCGCAACTCTATGTGTCACTAAAGGACCTGACTCAGGTCTAGCCTCCTATGAGTGGACGACGTTCGACCCGCACGATCATCACGAGGTGTTGGCCTCGAAAGGATGGAGCATGGGGGTTTTTGAAAAGTTTTAACGTTAATTCCAAAAAAGCGTGTTGGAAAGTGTTGGTTGAAGAAATCCAAGCTTGAAAGACTTGAGACCTAGATCTCTAGTCTATGTTACGGAGTCGCCACCTGGATCAACTTTTTCGGGAAAATTTGGTACAACTTAGATCCATTTGCCTAATCTATACCATAGAACAGAGATTCAGGTTCAGATGAGTTACCTATTTCATCGTCATTTGAGTTAAATTATACTTGATAGAAACCACGTTCATAAAATTCGAACTAAACTAGATTTTTTCGGTTTATGTTATAGTTTATCACACATGCATAATGCGGTAAGTAAGTTGCGGAAAGTAAACACGGAGGAAATTTAAATGTAACTAGTCTACGGGGGATTAATTACATCATTGGGTTGGGGGTTTTACAAATCACCTAAATACATCGAAATCTAAGGGATACAATAGCCTAAAATGCATCAATATCTAACAAATGTTACATTTGATCTTAATATTAAAAGCGATACCTGAAGGAAATTAAATCCTAGCAAACATCCATCCTAGACTACCTGCATCCACAAAGGTTAGCACAAATACAACAAATCACAAGTAGTTGCATGTATGTTCGTTTTGATTTTTGCGAGACTCGAGCAGTTTAATTTAAAACATCGAGAAGTTTAAAATTTATTTTATATGTGAAATGGTTCATTTTATACACATATGTTATTTAATCATTATATTAATGAAAATGGCACATGGATATTTGTCGGGTCGGTTATCTGGGAACTTCAGTTTCCTTCATTGATGTTTCCTGACACACTTCAATTATATAGGTGGAAAAATAAATCTAAGTCCAAATAAATAGATAAAGGTGTTATTAAATTCATTCCGAATAAGGGAAACTGTTAAAGTCGATAAAATGATATCCTGGCGAAGGGAAACCGACTTCAACCGTCCAAACACTTTTCAGAATGATTTCAGGTTCGTAAAATCTCCAAACATACGTGTTATGTTACTTAAAAGATCAAATTTCAGGTCTGAATAGTCACCACTCACCCTCTTGAACTTAAATCATAATTTGGAAAATTTACGAACATTCTGCCTGGAACGTGATGTCGTTAACGGCATCAGTGATATTGTTAACGACATCAGTAATGTCGTTCATGACATTGCCGTTAACGGCATTATAAAAACAAAACAGTTGCAGTTTTTCTTTTTTTACATTATTTACATTTTCAAATATCAAGCACATACATATGATACAAACAAGTGAGACATGACTCTAAGAACTCATAGGCTTACCCCGTTACCATGAATGCACTTTACTTGATCCATGGAAATCCCCGGAAAGTCTTCCTCGTTTCTTTGGTTTGATTTGCGGTTTTGCTAGAAAATGAAGAGTAAATGTTACTCTTTGAAGGGAAACGAAATTCCCTGAATATGAGTCTTGACAAGATGAAGTAAGGAAGTGGAAATCCCTCTTCTCTCGAGTCTAGACTTCAAGAAAACTTAAAGACTCAAAAATAGATAGAAAATGGACTTAGTGATCAAACACCTCAAATGATTAAGGATGCTTGTTGAAGACACTTAAACTAAGTTCTATTAAGTTAGAACTCAGTAGAAATGTCCTAGGGAACTCTAAACCTCAAAGTTTGCTTAAGCTCTCAACACAATCTCACTTTCCAAAATAAGTGAACTAAACCTCAAACTTACCAAAATAACCTGAGATGTCTTAAGTTCATGCCCTATCCATGAACTTACACACTCAAATTCTGGAAATGTAAGTGAAAAAAAGTTAAAAGTAGTTTACTTAGTTACCAAAACACTTAAATGCCTAAAAGACACTCAAAACAACCAAGAACACTTCAAACTCTTACCTAAGTTTTGAACTTCTTTTCTTGCTACCTTTTTGCAAGAAAAATAAGATCCCTCATCTCTGGAACTCAACTCCAAACTTAAAGGGAACCCCTTTAATCCAAAGTTAAATTAGCTTAGGATAGGCCATCCCTTACTTTTTACTTTTTTTAAATTTTTACATTGATCCCATGTGAAAGGGAGTGTACCAAATCCTAGGAAAGGAGTGAAAATCTAGTTTTTCAGATAACATGAATGAGCATGTGGGGGGGGGAGAGGCTTTTTGGCCTGAAAATTGCAAAAAGTGCAATTTTGGTTATGCTTCAGAGTCGATGTCGTTAACGACATCAACCACATCGTTAATGATATGGCAATGTCGTTAATGACATTGCCATGTCATTAACGACATGAAATGTCCAGGCTAGGCTTTCTTTTTATCTAATTGGGATTTTTAAGGAAGAAGAGGCCTAAAGAGACAAGGCAGATGATTTCTAGACAATTTCAGGTTCCTGCGAAATGAAAAAAGCTAATAAGGGAAAAAATTACAGCTTCATCATCGAACTCGCGAGTCAGGAGTAAAATCCCATGCTCACATCTCCTTCTTTTCACTCGGTAATTACCGAAACTCAAAACCATGAGCTATTCGACCAAGGGGTCAAAGAATCCAGTCCACATGGACTTTCTCTCAAGTTGGCTAATTTATGGTAGCAATTCTTGGCCTCACAAACAAATCCTCTTCCTGCTCATCCTTAACCAACCAGCTCCTCAAGAGACAAATATTGGGTCTTGGATGATGTTGTCATGATGGAGCTAGTGCACTACAAAGGAGTGGGTGATCCATGCTCCCACATTGATAATCATCAAACCACGATACAAAATCTAGAAATGGTTAAACAAAGGCAAGGAGAGCTTTTTGATTCCTACTATAAAAGATGGATAGTCGTGAAAGCCCCCATAAAGGATAGACTTGATCTCTCAAAGGTAATTACGAAGCTTCTTGATAGAGCACTTCCATTCCATAGAGTGTGCTTGGGTAATAATGAGAATTTCAGCTACATTGATGTGCTTATCAAAGCCAAGAAGTTGGAAAAAGCTCTCAAGGTTGAGCAAACCTCCAACCCAAACCTTGGAGGGATAGGGTACTAGAGAACCACCAAAGGGGAAACATCTGCTTCTTTTCCAAAAAGAAAAGCTACACCCCAAGTCGTGCAGCCTATCGAAGTCTTTATGGTCCGACCTACTATGGATTACCGCCATGGAATTTCTCCCTATATCTTGAATTTGATGTAATTGTTTGCCAAGCTACAGGAGCTTAAACTTCTAGATAATCTTAAGCCCTTTTCACCTCCAAAGCTGAACGAATGGAATTCTTTTTGCTTGTATCATGTGGCTATTCGCCACTTTTCTACTGATAAGTTTAATCAATAATGGTTCCAAAATCTCGTGAACTGTTGGCTATTTACTACGCCAAAAATTTGTTCACAAATAAATGTAGGTGTTGTTAATACCTCTTATCACATAGAAAAATGATGATAACTGCAAGTATACAGTTGCGATGTAGTTTTAAATGATATCGAGCCCGCAGGGAAGGAGTTTGGACTAAAGATCAATGGCGAAAAACAAAATAAAAGAAAATAAAAATAGATTAGATATTTTTATGGATAGGAAGATTAGAATGAAAAGTTAAGTAAAAATAGATGTGATATATTCGAAACTCTAAATAAATAGATTTTCACTACGAACAAGTATAGAAGAGAAAACATGCAAGATCAACGAAGATGTTACGACACACTAGACTAATCTAACAAATCGGTTCAAGACACTCAGATGTTCAATAATTCGCCACAAAGCAACTCATTAAATAACTTTTCTAAACCTAGCGCAAAGGAGATAAAACTTATTATATAAACCTGGATAACATCAATACTATGCTTAGTACGGGTCGCTCTCACATAGCCACATTTAGCAAGTTAGCATTCCAAATATGTTGGCTCACTAAACAGCGTTAATCACAGATCCAGTGATTATACACGATATTGTTAACCCCGAAACTACTCTTAAATCCTGCGTCTGCTTTGAATTCGGTCTCAGCCCGTATAGAACCTCCGCTAGGATGCTATTCTTTGCGAATATCGAACAAATGAATAATGAAGAATGAAAACTTTTATTGATAAGTGATTTGCAAGTACACTTATACAACAATAACTCGAGAATATAGAGAAATCTAGTGATCGAAACAAGGATTCGAATCACTTAAACATTTTCTCGCTAGCACTTAAGAATGTAGAGAATCTAACTATACACACACTATATCTCTCTATCACGTTTTTGCACTCTATACCACACTAAACCAATGCACTGCTGATGCACAAAATTGTTGAAGAATTGGAGCCCTATTTATAGAGTTCGAAGGGTTGCGTCTATCCAAACGAAGAGTCACATCCATTGGTGAAAGATTGCATCTCTTTAATGTGATTGGTTGAGAGGCTTTGATTCAATCCACAATGGATAGGCACCTTTTCATGATTGGTTGACTCTTGATAAGTGTCTTTTC
>CATIWQ010177380.1:0-27452 GCA_949673415.1 Euphorbia schlechtendalii | reverse complement strand
GGGATTATAGCCATTTACGGATCAAAACTAGCCGTTAATGGTGGTTTTAGCCATCTATCGCGTATCAGTTCGCGATATGTAACGGTTATAATTTTACCATGTTGTGATCACGAAGGCCAGTCGCGATCGTGACTCTCCTCAGAAAAGAAACATAAAGTTTTATTATCCAGTGATCACGAGCATGAATTGTGTCACGATCGCTAGTTTCTCTACTCTTCAAATTTCTTCAATTTTTAGACTTGTACCTATAAAAACTTAGAAACACAAACATGAACAAACTTTGTTAAATATAAATGATAAATATTAACTATTATACCTTGAGTAATCATGGTGATGATAGCAATTGAACATCAACGTCTTGCTGTTCAAATTTATTTTCATTCATAAAAAACAAGTATTTACATAACAAACATAACAAAAAGAAAACAAACAAACAAACAAACACAAAACATATGAAACATAAAACAAATTAAAATCTACCTATACAAATTTTTCTAAATCGAAAAGATGATAAATTTTTATTCAAGAGGAAGTGATCCTATTATTTGATTAATCTCATAATAAGATGCCCTTAAATCTGGCTCAACATCATCCAGTAAAACACGAATGTCTTCGATTTTTCTTCTAATCAAAATTTACCCTTCCATAAGGTAATTTAACCTTCTGTAGAGGTTGGGATTTCTATTTTCCTCATCCTGTATGTTTTCCCTTTCTCTTTCTCAGTCTGCTTCCACCCTTTCTTCCCATGGTCTCTAATTATAGGTTATCCTATCCTCCCCAATACACCTTATTAAGAAATTTTTCTCAAAGAAGACTTCCATCTTTAACTCCGGAATTACGTCTTCACTAGTGAAAATTTCTGCAAAATAAAGTAATCTTCCTATCTGCCCCAACAGATTTGCCATTGTCCGGCACCCATATTCGGTCAACTCAGGATTTTGTGCTGTAGACATGAGTGTCTCCATCATAATTCCTGAGACATCGACATGTGTGCCCTCCAGAATTGCTTCCAAGATAAACAACTCTTCAGGTGAGACAATATCGGCGTTGGATTTTCCAAACAGAGCTCCACTTAAGTAAAAGCGTAGTGCCAACAAACAAGGATCACGAATCCACCAGCTATAGGTAGATTCTTATTCGTAATTAGTTTGGCCCATCATGTAATTCCACGTTGGTGCAGGATTCCAACCAGGAAGCATCTTATAGAAACAATCCTTTGGAAATCCCAAATACTTTTCCAAAGCCTTCCTCGTAAGCTTATATTTTTTCCCATGGTGATGATAGATCAAATAGTTTTGTCTATCATTTCTCCATGCTGCTGTGACCAACATTTCCATGCAATTACTCATGTTGTTTCCAAGAGTCAAGTTGGAGTAAATGACAAAATTAAGTATTCTGAGATAATACATAATTCTATCGAAAATACCTAGATGAATAAGATTGTTCCTATGAATCGTATAGGAACTCTTAAATTCAACAACTCGGATCATTTCATAATGATCTCCTTCTTCCTCTGAATAGATAGGAAATGGTGCTTCGTACCATTCTTGAATATTCTTGGGCGGAAATACACCGGATCTCATTGGATAAACCATTTTGTATAAAAGAAAGTTTGTAAGGAATGAAAGGATTTTTTATTCAGAAGAAATTTTGATTTGGAAACGATATTTCAGATTGTAGAAGTGGATAATTGATGAACAAACATGCATCAATATATAGAGTTTAGTGGAAAAACTGTCTAATAACTACTCAAACTGCTGCAATTATTGCACATGTCATGATCATGACTAATAGAGTTTTGAGAAACAAAAAGTTTTGAAGGGAAATTCACAAGCACGATTATTAGTCGCGAAAGCGAATAGGAAAAATAGAAGAAAATCTTCTATTTGCCAAGAATTAAGATTAAATATTATGATGTATCACCTCCAACATGATTATTTCATAATCTTTCCATATCTAGAATGAAATTTAGAATATTGTATGGTATAGGAAATAAAACAAACAGATAAAAACTTTAGAACTTAACTTCCCTAGAACTTTAATCTTTAAAACACACTTGCCTTCCCCTGCAACAGCGCCAAAAACTTGTTTGCCACTTTTCTACTGATAAGTTTAATAACTTTTACGCAAAGAGTTTGGCTAAATATCAACGGCGCCAAAAACTTGTTCATGTGAAATATAGGTGTTGTCAATACCCTTTATCAAATAGAAAAATGATGATAATTGTAAGTATACAGTTGCGATGTAGTTTTAAAAGATATTTATCCCATAGGGAAGTGCTACTTCTAAAGATCAACACGGAAGATAAAATAAAAAGAAAATAAAATAATGTATAGTTTTTTTATAGTAGGGTTAGAATGAAATATGAGTAAATATAGGTATGAAAGATTAGAGAATCTAGATATATAGATTTTCCCTACAAATAAGGAAAGTAAAGAAAAGATGCAAGTTCAACAAAGATGTTACGATTCACTAAATTAATCTAATCGACTCGGTTCTAAATACTCAGATGTTCAATTATTCGCCACAGAGCAACACATGAAATGACTTTTCTAAACCTAGCGCAAACGAATTAAGACTATTGTATAAACCTGGACAACGTCAATACAATGCTTAGTTAGGGTCGCTCTCACATAGCCACTTTTAGTAAGTTACCATTCAAAAAATGTTGGCTCACTAAACAGTGTTATATCACAGATCCAGTGGTTATATACGATATTGTTAACCCCGAAACTACTCTTAAAATTAACTCTAACACATGTAACTTGATTAACATAAAAGACTTAACGCGAAATACGCATTATGACACATAGACATATCATAAACTTTGAAATAGAAAGTATAAGTAGAAAGCAAAGCAAAGTTGTAAGGTATGCAAGTGAAAGCTAAAGTTGATCAAAAAGTATCCACTCTTTAATGGGAGTTGTCAATTCCCGTAATTCCTGCGTCTGCTTTGAATTCGGTCTTGGCCCGTACAGAACCTTTGCTAGGATGCTATTCTTTGAGAATAACGAACAAACGACTATTGAAGAATGAAAACATTTATTGACAAGTGATATACAAGTACACTTATACAACAATTGCTCAAGAGTATAGAGAAATCTAGTGATCGAAATAAGGATTCGAATCACTTAAACATTTTCTCGCTAAAGCTTATGAACGTAGCGAACTCTCTATCTACACACACTATATATAACCCTATAATTGCACTCTAATGCTCTCCTCTCTAGTTTCACTCTATGTAGCACACCATCCACAAAATTTGTGAGGGTTTGGGGCCCTATTTATAAATTTTGAAGGGTTGCATCTATCTAAACGAAGGGCTATGTCCATTGGTGAATGATTGCATCTCTTCATTATGATTGGGTGAGAAGCTTTGATTTAATACATAATGGATAGGCACCTTTTCCTGATTGGTTAACTTCTGATAAGTGTCTTTTCGTTGGTAGTTTATGGCGGTTGATCATGCTTATCTGGCGGTTGGTAGTTAAGAAGATAGAACTAGAAAATATCCATGTCGTGACTGTGAATCTTTGATTGGTAGACTTCTGTTTTGAAGAAGAATAAGTCATGACCGCGAATGGTTGTCGCGATTATGAATTGAGTTTTTCTTCAGAAATCTCCTTGCAACTTCACCGATCTTTGACAGCTTCGATCCTAAGCCAAATCTTTAAGTTCTACGCATCTTTTTGCACCTTTTTTGCTCTTTTTCATAGAATTCCACTTTAGATCATTTTACTCACAAGATTTACCTCGTATCTACATTTACATAAAAAAATAACTACATACCACATGAAATCTTTTATATGAAGTATAAAAAGACTTAATTCATAGTGTTTAATGTGTAAAAGTAATATGATATTAAGTGTAATTATACACTTATCAGTTAACCTCTAGCGGCTCAATACTTTAGGATCCTATGAGATCGCACACTTTGGGTCTTTATCGAACTAAGTAAAGAACCTATAAACTGGGTTTATGATGAGAATATCTGGTTATTGAATTCGTTAGAAGAATTATTATTTGGTTGGATCAAATTAATAATTAAAGGAAATAAAGAGAAAATAGGGAAAAATTACACAGAAAGGAGCAAGGGAATTTTTCGAGAAAGGGAATTTTTC
This sequence comes from Euphorbia schlechtendalii, assembly GCA_949673415.1. NCBI lineage: Eukaryota > Viridiplantae > Streptophyta > Magnoliopsida > Malpighiales > Euphorbiaceae > Euphorbia > Euphorbia schlechtendalii. The sequence goes on along the minus strand of CATIWQ010177380.1, from coordinate 23,331 downwards.
CCATTGCAAGTGGGCCCCAAATGAAGATGGTATGTTCGAAGTGGGGCTTGTGTGGTTGCCCAGTGAGATGAAAATCTCACGGGCCACTAACGTGTAGGGAAAGCCCGCCCCTGCTAGCGGGCTGCAAGCCCACAAGTGCTACCCATGACCACGATTGCGTGGGCTTACCGTGCAAGCCCGCTGCCGTAGTGTGTGGGCAAGAGAGTAAGCATGGGCTTACGGCACAAGGTAAGCCTGCTAGGGCTTACCTTATGTGAGGATACACGGGTTAGCTTGTAGTTCCAAGTGACATGCGCGGCTAACCCGCTAAGTTGGATGTGATATTCCCATCCCACTTTATGTTTGAGGGGAGTCACACACTCCCCCCTTTTCCCTATATATAGGCCTCCACCTCCTCTTTATTCCACACTTCAACTCAGCTTTTCTCTTTGAGCTTTACATCTCTTTCTTCAATCGTTGTGCGAAATCCTTCACGAGTTTATTTAAACAATGAAGAATTCTTTTGAAGGCTCTTTTCTAATTAAAGTGAGCTTTCTTAGTTTATATTTTCTGGTTGGTCTTCTAGCGGTCTAGTAGCTGCTATCTACTAATGGGTTCTACCTCAACGAGGTTTTGGTCGGTGAATATCCATGGGATCAATCATAGAGGCTATCCTATTTTGGATGCTCGTGCTAACGAAGTTCTGCTAAATTTCTCTAAGGGAACACCACAACCAAAGAAAGAGAAAGCACGCATCAATTGGTAAATTAGATGTTAGGTTTCTTTTATAAGTTTTATAAACCTATAAGCATCTATGGAACCTTTTAACTTAGTTTATATCAATCATGGCATGCTTAAGAGATCCTTAGATTAATTTTAAGTTTTGAAATTCCGCCTTACAACATTTGCATGTTCAATTACTATCTTAATTAACCAGGAGTGGTATCAAAACCTACCTTATGCTATGCATGGTTGATTATAATATGTTAAAATGATATTTTCTATGAATTGATTCAAGTATGCTATGCATTTCTTAGGTTTCAATTCTTGTTATAGAAAATGATGTGATAGCTAGATTAAAGTTTTACTCAAACTTTGTCTAGGTGGTTATCATATAAATTAGCAATGTTTTACCACAGGTATAAATGCTTTAATTGAGGATCACCCCATGCTTCACTAAATTAAAGAAATCTTTTAATCATAGTTATCTGCGATACAACGAATCAAAGTACTCGTGGTTATTTTGTCAAGGATTCGACTTGGCTTCTCATTAATTTTAAGGGGGGCCTCTCCCACCTGGAAATCTCTATCGGTATTAGATTCAAAAGTACCCAAGGGACTTTTATGACTTAGTCGATTTCTAGTATGGGAATCTGATTCCACGTATGGTTTTACAAACATGGTTTAAGTTATCAAATTAAAACTTATAGACATAGGTGCAATGACTAAAACATAGACCTTGTTTTTTTTTCGCATACTATGTGGAGTCTTTGGCATAATGGAATGATTATGATATACCAGTCCCGAGCTTATTTCCTTAGAGTTAATAATTCTAAATAGGCCGAAATTATTATTTTCATAATCATATCCATCATATAAGACCTAGACTAGGGCGAGACTAGTGACACCAATAAAATCCCCACAATAATATTATGGTGATATATAGTCTTCCCATCATAAGTCGTGATACGAACCTTATTAACAAATTTAAGCACATGTACAACATGCCTTCCCTTAACATGTGTTTGGTCATGAGACTATATGGGGTTAATGCCTTAAGAAAAATGGGTTAGTTTTTCATATTATTGGAGCTAATGCTAGATTGGAGACACATTTGAGGAGTAGTACAATTGGGTATGCATGTCTCGACAAAGAGAACTCAAATGGATTAGTAATTGCATGAGATGCAAATGGACAGGTTTCAGCCATGGTTATTTTGTTATGGCTTAACCTACTATAGCGGGGGTCATGATGAGTAGCTATGGATACTACCTACTAAGGAAAATTGGTTTGACCAAATTTCCTGAATTTAAATAGAAGGGGCTATTTGAATGTCGAGAAATAGTAGGAATTATGTATTTAATTAAAGACCTAATATTAAACGCATGTACATATACTAATTTCTAAACAAATTCTATCTTATATTTAGGTTGAATATGATCACTAACGAAAATACTAGAATTGACATCATCCTCTTATTGACATAAAATAAGATGTTTATAACATCAATGAGTGGTTTGAGACTGTTAGAGGATTTCTTCAGAACTACCACCTGGATTATGTTTTGACTGATCCTAGTCCCAAACATCCCGACAAGAATGCTTTTGCATGTGAGATGAATGATTATGAGGAGCATAAGGGAAACTATGAGTTTATCGCAAAACTCATGTTAGATTACATACTCCAAAAGTACACACTAGTGTACAAAGGGTTGGATCTTGCAACCATGATTCATCACCTTAAATTGGTGGAAAGTTTAGAAGATGAACTATTCCAGAGTAGATTACGGGGAGACACCTCAGTAGTAGAGTTGGTTATAAACATTTATGACAACTTGGAGAAATTGAGAGAGTTGAGAGTTGCGTACAATAAGCAATCTTTAAGGGAAATGGTATTGAGGGTATTACCCAATAAATATGATTTTATCAAGAAGACACTCAAGGAGTGTTCTCCCAACTGTACCTTGACCCAACATATGGACTTGCTCGAGATTTATGAAATCTAGTTTAGAAATAAACTCAAATAGCAAGCAAATGCTGAGGACCTTAAGTTGAAGAAATTGAAAGGTTTAAAAGTAAAAAGAAATGTCATGAGGAAGTTAGAATTAAAGAAGAGAAATGTTTCTCTTGAAACTGTTAGACATGATGTATACCCTAAAAGCAATTAGGCTATATATCTTTATTAGCTATAATGTACAAACGCTTTCAAATTAATAATAATAATAATAATAATAATAATAATAATTAAGGCATCTTTGTTGCTTATCAGTACTTTCTATTTATTTATGTATCTCATTAGCATCATATATATATAATATTAAATATTTATATGCGCATTGATGAGACAAAGTCCATGACTACTTCATAGTGTAAAAGTGCAAGGATATAGTGGGAGCTGTGGTGTGAGAACTACACATACGTGTTACTATAAATAGTCTTAATATCCCTAGTCATAGTTTCATTGAGACTGGACATCAATGGAATGGACATACTAGCATGTGTAGGCTTACCCTTGGATTAGATCTAAGCAGCCGATCTCACGAGCTGAAGGTGTTACCTTGAGTTAACACATGAATGTATTTGGGTAATACATTGGATACCGTTATAAGACAGACACTCAAAAATAACTATATCCATGTGTTGGTGTCATAACTTATTGCAGTAGCAGTACAAGTATCCTTGGACCTGAGATACTCGTTACCTAGTGTAAGAGTTTCTATACTTAGGGTCATACTTATTCATACCTTGGTGATTAGGATGATACGGGTGATTACGAGTATAGTAATGATCACATGTTGGTAACCGGAGTAGTCAAGATGGGATCCATCACTCCTAATATAGTGATATAATGGAAGATGTACCTTAGGGCCCCTAGTTGAAGAGACACACTCATAAACCTATGATGAGAGTATAAGATTGATAGAACAGGTTTATATTCAATCTTGATGCATTATGGTAAGTGGTGTTCCTCATGAACAAGTCTAATTCTAAGATAGCTACGGCTATTACATGAGCTAACACTTAATCCGAGCTCAATAAACTAGATTGTACTTAACCTGATGGAAGGAGTGAATTGTATTGGTTACTGCTGTAGAATCAGATCAATTCACAAACACATGACGTTCTAAATATCAGGGGATCATACACCTTTGCTAGAAAGCCCATTTGATCATCTAGAGCTATCAGGTTCCATAATGATCTGGAACACTGAGCCTAAAGGTTCCCGGATGGGAAGCCAAGTTTAGGTTAACCTCTAGCGGCTTTGTACTTTGGGATCCTATGAGGTCACACACTTTGGGTCTTTATCGGACTAAGTAAAGAACCTATAGACGGTGTCTATATCAAAAATACAAGTTTTCGAATCCGTTAGAAGAATTATTCATTGGTCAAACCGAATTAATAATTAAAAAGAATAAAGAGGAAATAGGGAAAATTACACAGAGTGGAGCAAGGGAATTTTCCCATTACGAGTAGGCCCTAAAATGAACACGGGTTGTTCAAAGTGAGGCCTACGTGGCTTCCCCATGAGCTAAAATGTTTGTGGTCCATTTTCCGCGGGCTAGCAAATCAATCCCGTTAGGGCTTCCCTTGTAACTCACACGGGTTAGCCCGCGGGTCTCCTTGACCCGCGTGGCTAACTTGATAAGGATGGGATGGGAATATTCCCATCCCATCCAGTTATTGAGGGGGAGTGTAACACTCCCCCTTTTCCCTATAAATAAGCCTCCAACTACTCTCTTTATATACACAACAACATCTGAAAATAGCTTTAAGCTCAGATTTTCTCTTTGGATTCAACTCCCTCTTCTTCTTTTATTGTGTGAGATCCTTCACGAGTTTCTCCAATCAATCAAAGAATTCTCTTTGAAAGCCCCTTCTTATGAAAGCCTTCTAGATTATTTTTGGGTTGGTTTTCGAGTGGTCTAGCAGCTGTTGTCTACTAAGGGGTTCTTCCTCAACGAGGTTTTGGTCAGTGAAGATCCTTGTGGATTAATCGTAGAGGCTCTCCTAGTTTGGATGCTCATGCTAATGAAGTGCTGCTGAATCACTCAAAGGGAACACCGCTACAAAAGGAGAGAAAGCACGCATCAATTGCCAATGCTTCAACCTTTAGATGCTAGGTTTCTTTTTTAAGTTTTACAAACCTAAAAGCATCTATGGAATGTTTTAACTTAGATTATATCAATCACGACAAGCTTAAGAGATCTATAGGTTAATTTTAAGTTTTGACATTCTACCTTGTAATGATTACATGTTCAATTATTATCTTGATTAACCAGCAGAAACAAGCTCATTGGATGATGATAGCTATAGCTCAAATATCACGATGTATGTTCATACTAGAGAGTTTCTCTACAATTCCTAATGAGTCTACTTAGGTATTAGATACTGGTTGTGGTACTCATATCTGTTCTTCTATGCATGGATTGTGAAACAGTAAGAGGCTTGCAAAGAGGAAAATTGACCTAAAAATTAGAAATGGAGCAAGGGTTGCTGCAATAGCTGTAGGGACATATAGCCTTCATTTTCCTAGTAGCCTAGTTTTAGTTTTGAACAATTGCTATTATATTCATGCTATCGGTAAGAATATTATTTCTTTTACGCTTTTAGCAATAGAGGGATTTAATTTGTTTTTTAATATTAAATGTCATTCAACGTGATAATATTCTTTATGCTTGTGGAATATCTGTGGATAGCATTTATGTTCTATATATTAAAACTGAAATTCTAAATATGAACATTGTGAAGAAATTGAGATTGGATAATGAGAAATCCTCATACTTATGGCACTGTCATCTAGGCCATATAGATGAGACTTGCTTAACTAAGTTACACAAATGTGGAGACTTAGGCCCAATGAAATGGGAATCCTATGGTGCATGCAAACCTTGTTTAAAAGGGAAGATGACTAAGAAACCTTTTAAAGGAAAGGGTAAGCGTGCCACTACTACTTTGGAAATAATAGATTCTAATGTATGTGGTCCAATGAGTGTTAAGACACATGAGGGTTTTGTCTACCTCATAACCTTTATCGCTGATTACTCGCGATATGTTTATTTGTACCTTATGAGGAACAAGTTTGAGATTTTTGAAAAATTTAAAGAGTTAAAAACCAAAGTGGAGAAACATCTAGGGAAAAGTATCAAGACCCTTCAATTTGATCAAGGTGGTGAATATTTAAGCCAAGAGATTCAAGATTATCTAAGGGATAATAGTATTTTATCCCAATGGACATCTCCTTATACACCCCAACACAATGGAGTGTTAGAAAGGAGAAATTGAACCCTACTTAATATGGTTCAGTCCATGATGAGCAAAGCAGAACTCAGCATATCCTTTTAGGGTTATGTACTTGAGAACTTAAATTATATTCTAAACAGAGTGCCCTCTAAATCAATTGATCAAACTCCATACGATTTATGGTATGGTAAGAAACCCGCTCTTTCTTACTTGAGAGTTTGGGGGTGTCATGCTTACGTAGATGAGTTCAAATAAGCTGGGTGCTAAGTCTGATAGGTATCTGTTTGTAGGTTGCCCTAAGGAGACTATAGATTATACCTTCTCTGATCCCAAGGAACAAAAAGACCTTGTTTCCAGAAATGCTCAATTCCTCGAGAATTAGCATATACCCATAGATAATCAACTAATTATACCTACACCTATTACACAAGATAGTGTAAGTACAGAATAGCCTACTATAACACCGATATTGCGTAGGTTAGGTCGGGCTCCAATCGCTCCTAAGAGATACAGGGTTTCTCATCACTGATTCTAAAAATCTCTTCCTTATGGAAAACGTTGAGCCCAGGACTTACAAGGAGGTAATAAAAGGCTCAGAATTTGAAAAATGGCTTACATCCATGAGGTCAGAGATGGACTCCATGTAGGAAATTCAAGTCTGGAGCTTGATTGATGCTCCAAGTGGGATTAGACCCATAAGATGCAAGTGGGTTTTCTAAAAGAAAACTGATATGGACAGTAACATAATTACCTATAAGGTAAGGATGGTTGCAAAAGGATACAATTAAAAGAAGGCATTGACTATGATGAAACCTTTTCACTGATTACCATGCTGAAGTCTATCAGGATACTCCTTGCCATCGCCGCTCATTACGATTATGAGATTTGACAGATGGATGTGAAGATAGTATTCCTTAACGAGAATCTGGATAGGGATGTGTTTATGGTACAACCCAAGGGTTTTACATCCAAAGATGGCTCAAAAGTATGCAAGTTGCAGAAGCCCATTTATGGACTTAAGCAAGCATCAAGGAGTTGGAATATTAGGTTTGACGAGACAATCTAAGAAATTGGTTTTGTGTCAAACACTAATGAGCCATGTGTATATAAGAAGGCTAATGGGAGTGCAATCATTTTCCTTGTATTATCTATCGATGACATATTACTAATAGGAAATGATATTCCTTTTCTTCAAACAGTTAAATCATGGTTGTCAAAGAAGTTCTCCATGAAAAACCTTGGAGAAGCAACTTTTATACTTTATATAAAGATAAACTAAGATAGATCTAGAAGGCTACAAGGTCTTTCTAAAAGTACATACATAGACAATGTTTTGGCTAGATTTAACCTTGAGTAGTCAAGAAAGGGTTATCTCCCACTATCTCACAGGATTAACCTTTCTAAATTTGGGTATCCTAGAACACAAGAGGAGAGACTACGCATGTATGGAATACCCTATGCCTCAATGATAGGATCCATCATGTATGCTATGGTATGTTTTAACGGATGACATGGAGTGATGAGCCAAGAGCACGTGAGATGAGAGGCGCGGTCCACCAGGGTATTTAAAAAGTGTACCGGGTTGCGGGACCCGGAGAAGATTAGAAAGAGAGAGCAAAAACAATTTTTATATCTGTTCGAACCTGAATCCGCCATCTCTTATTATGGAGCCACCACCTGGATTAGCTCTTTCCAGGAATTAGAGTCTTGTGAGACTTAACATGTGTGGGATGGCCCACTAAGACACAGAGATTAGGGTCTTGGATAAGTTGCTTATTTCTTTTGTGATCACATTATATTACATCTATAGAAAATCGTATTTTCTTAGTTACGTATATTCATGCTTAGGTCATTTTTTGAATTTATATACATGATTCATGTATAGAAAAAGTAGTAAATCCATCCACAAAATAGAAAGTAAATGAGGAAAATAAATGCGAAAAAGTAAAGGTTACAAAAATTACAAAAATCAGGGGATGCAACCACCCGCTAACCTATTAATTACATTTTCTGTAAAAATATATGCAATACAGGAAGGAAAATAAAATCCTAGGCATGCATCTAACCTGCACCCACAAAGGTAACCTGCACCCCATGTGGCCTAATTAAAACATTGACGGTTTAAAGTTGTTAATTTAAATAAAAATAGTTTACTTTTATTTACACGTATGTTGGTCAATTTTATTAGTAAAAATGACTGCATGGTAAAAACGTGAGGCCTGTTATCTGGGAATATGTTTTATTCCCTTCGTGGGGGGGATTCTAACATAAAGAATAAAAAAGGAAATAAAAGATGAAGAGAATTACAACATTTACAATTATAGTAAATAAGACAATTCCTAGGTCAACAAATAAAACCAGAAAGAGATGAAGTAGAAGATGAGCACGGAATTCGCAGTTCTAGGAACTCAGAGGCTTACCTTTTCGGCATAAATCCACTTCGGCGTATCCATTCGATCCACGGGAGCATTCCTCGTTCGTTTTGATTCAATTGTAGTTTAATTGGGAAATACATGTTTATTTATCCAAAAGATAATCAGACTCAGGTTCTAAATTTGTTTTAGACCCGAGAAAATCTGAGGATATAAGAAGAAATTTGATTTTAAGATGAAGAAATTTGGGATCCAAATGTGTTTTAGATCCAAGAAAATATTAGAAGAAATGAAGAAATTAATATTTGGATTGTTTGTCAGTGAAAATTAATTTTTTTCTTGGAAATTTCGAGCCCCCTTCAATCCAAAAAGGTCCAACTATTTATAGGAAAAATCCTGAAAAATCTAAAAAAGGTAAGAAATTTTGGCGAGGTCGCCAGCCAGTTTAGTGACCTCGCGAACAAGTCTGGCGAGGCAGGCTCCGGATTCGGTTTTTCATTGGTGTTTTCGGATTTTTTTGTGTAATTTTATATTTTTTAATTACTTTCTGAATTAAAAGAGAAAAATTAGAAAAAACCTTTTAAATTCAGAGACGAGGAAGAATCCCATTTGAAGATTGTCGGACGGTCGAAAAATGTGTGATTCGAGGATAAATATCTCGAAAAGCCATCATCATTGAACACGCGAGCTAGTACAAAATCTCATGCTCATAGCTGCCCCTCGTGTGATCATCACTAGTTGTGTGACCAGTGTGATCACACGAAATGTGTGTAGGGATAGAGAGAATACCTGATCAGTGTGGTTGGTGACTTCTTGTTCCTAGTTGGTGATAACATAGGCCTTCCTTTCTAGAACTGTGTCTTCATAGGGTTATCCATTTCTTTCTTCGGGATCCCTTAGGTACTTGGTGCCCCTTATGGGTGAGTTGACCGTTTCTTTTTGCGGTGTCCCTTTAGTGGTTGGAAACCATTTCGTTCTTTGATTGATAAATGAGATTGTTTCTTTCTTCAGCCATCGAGATAATTGTTTCCTTCTTTGGTTATATTTTGTATTTCCTTAATAGGATGTTGACTTGATTCCTGTGACAAATAAAAAAAAAGGGTGTAATGTTAATACACTTTGTGCATGCATGTTTTAATTATTTGATTGAGTTTATGCGAAGCAAAAAATTTTGCCCCTTCAATCAAAAATTAAAACATGAGGAATAAATAAATTTAATGGAAATTCTGGGATGTCCCAAGAATTGCTCTGTTATTTTAGGAGGCTTTTATGATGTTGCAATGTTGACTTTACGCTTGAGTGGGCCATCATCTTGTTTGTAGGTTCCTTATGTGGAGGTGGAGCTTCTTGTTTATCGGGATAGTGTTGCCTTGGTTTGGTATCGTCTTTACCTGTAAATAATGTGATGCGTATGTAATGTATGCAGGATCTTATGCATGAACAATATTTATCATATGATGTATGTTTGTTTGTTGTAGGTGTTGTGGGCTTCATTCATTGGAGAGCCTTGCCTTGTGCTGGTGCCTAATTACCCCCAGGATTTGTCTTGTTGGGGATTCCATGGATGACTTCCTTAGAGCGACGACCATGGGTTCGTTGAATCAGATTCGAGTTCAAAATTTGGATCTGGTTTGAGGAGAGTCTGGATGAGTCATTGATCCCGCATTGTGTTGACGAAGATCACTTAGAAGCCATTTTCTTGAAGCGTTGGAGGTATGTGATGTCATGTACGGTTCCGAGGAGGAGATGATGAATTTGATATTTCTTTGGTCCTATGTTTTGCATAGATCGCCGTTGTGGGTTTTCAATCTATCGAACCTTGTCTTATTATGGTTCTCTTGATGTGCTAAGTTTTTCCTAAGCCACCCATTTCAGGTTTTCAACTCAGCGAACTATTCTTTTTCTGTTTTGAAAAGAAGCCCTAATTTCTAGTCAACTAACTGAGTGTTAATTGATAGGCTAATTACAAATTTATTTATTATTCGTATGCTTTTTATTGATTTATTTCTTTCACTTATGCGTGATGGCAATTGTGTAAGACTTGGTTGATTTGGTGGATCGGTAGTCGTCCATGATTTCATTTGTTATCTCGTTCAGGATTTTTGATCGATTGGTTAGTGCTCGCACTGCTTTGTTGGCTTGAGGTGTATGTGATGATGAGTCTTGATCATCGACGTTTCTTTCGATGTTGCGATGATTGCACCATAAATAATAGCAAGCCGTTTGAAGGAACTATTGACGTGTTCAATGGTTTGACTCCTTTTTTTCTTTAGCATTGACTTTTGTTTGATTATCCCACGAATGATAGTGATCCGTGTGATGGAGTTGTTGACGTGTTCAACGATTTGACTCCTTCTTTGTGACATCGCAACAGTTGTTTGGTCTCATGAATGGTGGTGATGGAGTTGTTGACGTGTGTTCAACAATTAGACTCCTTCTTTGTGGCATTGCACCAGTTATTTGGTCTCATGAATGGTTGTGATGGAGTTGTTGACGTGTTCAACGATCTAACTCTTTCTTTGTGGCATTGCGCCATTTGTTTGGTCCCAACTTGCTTGGTTAACATTTTGGCCTTATTCTAGCTCTGATCCTTTTGATTTTTGTGTGCTTCGTTCTCTTGATTGAGTTAGTGGACGTTTCGTGCTTGGAGTCTTTCCATTGATCTTTCATCCTTGTATGATGAGGCAATTGCTATCACGCGTTGTCTAAGTACATGTATTTGTCTCTCACTTTCTCTCAAGAGTCAAATCATTTAAATTTATTGTGGAAATCCATTTATACCCAAATTAATTTCATGAAATGATGTGTCACATGTGCTAAAAACAATATATATATATGTTTATGAGAATGCGTGATGTCATTGATAGAGTATCAAGCAAATAAATAAAGTTCAATTCATTTAGAAATCATTCAAAAAGCCTTGTAGGCAAAGTAGTTGTATGCTAAATTATTACATAATCATTCATCATGGGTTAGTGTCCCCCAGACGTATCCATGGATTCAAAGTGCTCCATCTACTCCACCTTCTCAAACACTTCTTGATAGCTGGAGAAGCTATCAGATCCGAATTTGTTCTTGTACGGTGGCAGTGTGCCATCTAGCAGCTTTGTTATCATCTCTAGTAGGGTTAAATGAGTCTACAGCCTAACCTGTGTGGCCATCCAACATGCATAGTAAGATTTGAAGCTCTCAACTTACCTTTGCTTTATCGCCTCTAGATGTTGCATTGTGGTTTCCATATGAGAGTTGAAACCATAATGCCCCAGTCTAGCTTGAGGGAGGCTACTCCAATCGATAGCTATGTCCAGCGGAAGGTGGTTGTACCATTCATTGACTGGATGGCCCAAGGTGATGACAAAGAGCTTAGAAATCATCTGTTTGCTGACCCTTAATGCTCTCATCACTGTTTGATAATGCTTCAAGTGAGCACGCGAGTCGCCAGATCCTACGTACTTCTCAAACTATGACATTGCCAATTTTGGGGGTAAGCTATCTTCATCCCTGATTATCGGTTGTGTAGGGTATGTGTTCCTTAGGTGACCACCGTGAGTGGCAAAGAACTGTTGCCATAATTTGCCATTCCTTGTCGTTGGAGGATGGCGTTCCCTGTGCTTGGATAAGAGCTATATTGCCCATGGGGAAATGCCGCAAAATTGGGCAGTTGAGGTACCTGGAACTGTGAGGTGACCGACGTACTCCAGTAAGGTACAGGTTGTTGGGTCATTCCTTGATAAAAAGGACTTGGTGCGAATGACGGCTGCCCCATTTATCCCGGAAAGAATTGGGGAGGATAAGCAAAGTTATATCTTAGCTGCCCAATTGGAGCCTGGTCCAAATGACTTTGTCCTGCCCTGAACTGATAAAAGGTAGTTGGGGGTACCACGTGTGAGGTGGGATGTCCCCCCCGTTGGATTGACATTGTAAAGGGTGAACTCCGGGTTAGACGCAGCATTATGGGCCCTCCCGATGTGTTGGCGAATGAGCGATGCTAGTTTTTCGCTGTTTGCAAAGGCTGTTAGGGCAGCTGCAATCTCGGCGCTCACCGATGACTGCTAAGAATTTTTTCCCATAAGGACAGGGTGACCCTCTTGTGAGCACAGGATTTTGTACCAGCTCACGCTTTCAATGATGACGGCTTTTCGGGATATTTATCCTTGAATCACACGATTTTCGACTGTCCTACGATCTTCAAATGGGAGCCTTCCTCGTCTCTGAATTTAAAAGGACTTTAATTCAGAAAATTAATTAAAAAATATAAAAATACACAAAAATTCGAAAACACCACCGAAAACCGAATCCAGGGCCCACCTCACCGATATTTGGGGAGGTATGGCTTGCCAGAGGGCCTGGCGAACCTCACCAAGGACCTGGTGAGACTCGCCAGGAACCTGGCGTACCTCGCCAAGGTCCTGGCAAGGCTCGCCAAACCTTGGCGAGCCTCACCAGACCTTCTGGCGAGGCTCGCCAAACTCTTTGGCAAGCCTCGCCAAAGAAGCTGGCGAGCTCGCCAACGAGTTTGGCTAGGTCGTCAAACTTTTTTGCCTTTTTTGGATTTTTCGGGATGTTTCTATAAATACTGGGACATTTTTTATTGAAGGGGGCTCGAAAATTGAGAGAAAAACTCTTCTTTTTAGAACAAAATATACTGAAAAACACTACAACAAAAATATCTTCTTTTCTTCTAATATTTTCTTAGATCCAAAACACCTTCGCATCCCAACTTTTAATTATTTTCAAAATTTCTCTTCTTCTACTTTTCTTCTTAAATCCTCAGATATTCTCGGGTCTAAAACAAATTTAGAACCCGAGTCTGATTATCTTTTGGATAAATAAACACTTTATTTCCCAACCAAACAATTATTTTTCCACATTAAACCACAATAACTACAAAAAAGAACAAGGAACGCTCCCGGGGATCAAATGGATACACCAAAGTGGATTCATACTAAAAGGGTAAGCCTCTGAGTTCCTAGAATTGTGGATTCTGTGCTTTCATCTGCTTCATCTCTTTTTAATTTTTATTTGTGGACCTAGGAATTATTTTTATTCTTTTCATTGTAAATGTTGTAATTCTCTTCTTCATCTTCTATTTCTTTTTTTAATTTTTGTATTAGAATACCCCAACGAAGGGAATTAAAATTATTCCCGGATAACATACCTCACCTTTTACCATGCGGTCATTTTCACTAATAAAATTGACCAACATACGTGTAAATAAAAATGATCTATTTTTATTTAAAATAACAACCTTAAATCGCGATTGGTTTTTTTAGGCCACACAGGCCTCGCCAAATTCAAAATCGAACATATATATTATATCCCTTGTGCTAACCTTTGTGGATGCAGGTAGACTAGGATTAGATGTATGTTTAAGATTTTATTCTTCCTTCAGGTATCATAATTTATTTTTTGGGAGGAAATGTAATTAATAGGTTAGCAGGCAGTTGCATCCCTCGATTTTTGAAAGCCTTGTAATCTTTATTTTTTCGTATTTATTTTCCGCATTTACTTACTGCTTTGTGGATGGTTTATTATTTTGTTATACATGAATCATGCATTTAAACTCAAAAAATGACCTAAGTGCGAATATGCATAACTAAGAAAATATAGTTTTCTGTAGATGTAATATAATATGATCACTTAAGAAATAAGCAACTTATCTCGAACCCGAATCTCTGTGTCTTGGTGGGCCGTCCCCTGGACGTTAAGCCTCACAGGACTCTAATTCATAGAAAGAGCTAATCCAGGTGGTGACTCCACACTAAGAGATGGCGGATTCGGGTTCGAACCAATCTAAAATGTTTTCACTCTCTCTTTCGACCTTATCCCGGGTCCCCGACCCGGTGCTTCTTTTTATAAACACCCCGGTGGACCGCGCCTCTCATTTTCACACACTCTTGGCCCACCGCTTTGTGTCGCCCGCTCACAGTGGCGTCTTCGTTGGGGATTTTTTCTAACAACTTATTTTTTCAAAGGTCTTAGATTTTGGATAAGTGCCGAAAATTATTAATCACATTATTCCATTTTCTCTTAATTATGACATATTCAACACATTGCAGTAGAAGGGAATAGCCCATAAGTTTAAGGTACCCTTATTACCGTGAAGCTCTTTCTTGTACTAATCTGCCTCTATGAGAAAAGATAGTACTTGAGCGGGTGGAGCACTTGTTGCCATATCGCATGTATGTCCCTTAACCCATTTGGGGAGAAGCTTGGAGAGTATTTTAGCGCAACAAGAACCTTCTACATCAATAACCCATTTGTAAACCTCATGTAAATAAACCGTAGGCATTTTCCTTAGGGTGTTACCCAAACACGTGACCATGCATTATATTTTCTTGCAGGTACGCTCCTTAGTATCTACATAATACTAAGATGAACCAAGCTTAGGATAGAGACTAGCCAAAAACCCTACATGCGGGAGTTGTATGGTTGGGAGATATGACGTTGCATGCTATGTGCTACTTGTATAATACTTTCAATTTGTCATTGTACAAATGTCATACTAACCATGAATTTTTGTGCAGACACTCGAACGCACACACTCATGATATTAAATGTACATATCATGTTATCATCATCGGTGTCATGTACACTTAGGCACAGTACACACTATAGATTATGTCACCCTAGGATAACATAAAACCACTTAGGAACATCACTTACCCTTTTCAGCGAGATGTCCACTTGACATCCTGCTATTAGCCTGTACCTGGCAAACATATCTTCCTTTTACTACGTGATGTCCACTTGACATCCAACACTTAGCCCGCAAGGGGCAATAACATTTCCACCACATTACCCATGACATGTCCACTCAACATCCAGCTCATATCCCTTCCGAGGTAATTATACACACCAAAAGCCCAAACGGGGCAAATACCTACCCAGACCATTTTTCCTACAATTAAGGATATCTCAGTTGATGTCCTAAGCCTACATGAGGCAAACTTACTACCTTACTAAATCTTCAAGGGTATACGTTTCATACCCAAATCATACTCCCACACGAGGTAATAATTCACTTATCACCACATACCCTCAAATAGAGATGACCACCCAAGTATTCGAAACTCCGCCCTAATTGGGAAAAATAACCAAATAATTCATTGGGTAGCTACATACGGTAGTTATTTTCATTTTATTAAGGTATGTCACACTACTTACGCAAAACAATTTTGACCTCCTCATTCCATGAGACCTAGTCATAGTACAAAACCTCAAACCATTGACCTATTACCACACAGGTAGCTTAGTCAACTCACTTACACCACTCATATTACAATGTCACACCGACATTATACAAATCTCAAATCCAACCCCCATTGTTGGATTTTCATTTCCACATGTTTTCATTTTTACCTAACTTGTTTATTTCAAATGGATTGACATACATGTTATTTCACATCATGGCATGATAACCCTTTGTGAATGCAGTCATAACATTAAAAATCTCATTCATTACTCGCATCATGAGTCATATCATGAGTCTTACATGCACGGTTTAATATTTTGCTCGTATACCAAAGGGGCTTGGAAGAGGCCTGCTCACCGCTTGGTCCGCGTATCCCCAATTGTGGCTAATCTGGAGGGGGTTCCGTACAATGAATCAAGTGAGGACTCGAGTTCAGGCTCAGATTGAGTTCAACGCACTACTATGGCCAATCCACGAGAAGAAGAAGCAGGAGAGGATCACCCTGTCCTTATGGGATAAAGTTCTTAG
Organism: Euphorbia schlechtendalii; assembly: GCA_949673415.1. Lineage (NCBI taxonomy): Eukaryota > Viridiplantae > Streptophyta > Magnoliopsida > Malpighiales > Euphorbiaceae > Euphorbia > Euphorbia schlechtendalii. The sequence continues at coordinate 7,297 of CATIWQ010177380.1, read as the reverse complement.
TAGTCGTCCATGAGCGCCGAGATTGTAGCTGCCTTAAATGCCTTTGCTAATAGTGAAAAGCTAGCATCGCTCATTCGCCAATACATCGGGAGGCCCCAGAATATAATGTCCAACCCGGAGGTCACCCTCAACAATGTCAATCCAACAAGGGGACCACCCACCTCATACATGGTGCCCCCAACTACCTTTTATCAGTTTGGGGCAGGACAAAGTCAGCTGAACCAAAGTCAATTCTTCCCTGGATAAATTGTCCAGCCAACATTCACACTAGGGCCTAACTGGAGTTCGTCAGTCACCTCACAGTTCCAGGCACCTCAACTGCCCCACTTTGCGGCATATCCCCAGGGGTAATATGGCTCTTATCCAAGTACAGGGAACGCCATCCTTCAACAACCAGGAATGGCGGAACTATGGTAACAGTTCTTGGCCATTCACGGTGGCCACCTAAGGAGCACATACCCAACATAACCGATGATGGGAGATGAAGACAGCTTGCCCTCGAACTTCGCAATGCCACAGTTTGAAAAGTACGTAGGATCTGGTGACCAGCATGCTCACTTGATGCATTATCAGACAGTGATGAGAGCATTGATTATCAGTGATCGAATGATGGCTAAGCTCTTCGTCGTCATCTTAGGCCACCCGGTCAACGAATGGTACAGCCACCTTTCACTAGACATAGCCACTAATTAGAATAGCCTTGCTCAGGCTATACTGGGGTATTATGGTTTCAACTCTCAGATGGAAACCACAATGCAACATTTGAAGGCCATAAGGCAAAGGTAGTGTGAGAACTTCAAATCTTACTATACACATTGGATGGCCACACAAGTCAGGCTGCAGACTCATTTGACCCTAACAAAGATTATAACAAAGCTACTGGACAGTGCACTGCCACCATACAGGAACAAATTCAGATCTGATAGCTTCTCTAGCTATCAAGAAATGTTTGAGAAAGCGGAGAGGATAGAGCACTTCAAATCCATTGATGCATATGAGGGGCACTAACCCGTGATGAATTATTATGTAATAATTTAGCTTTTAGCTACTTTGCCCATGAGGCTTTTGAATTATTTTTCAATAAATTGAAATTTGTTTATTTGCTTGATATTTTATCAATGACATCACGCATTCTCATAAACATATACATAATGTTTTTAGAACACGTGACACATCATTTCATGAAATTAATTTGGGTATAAATGGATTCCCCATAATAAATTCAAATGATTTGACTCTTGAGAGAAAGTGAGAGACAAATACATGTACTTAGACAACACTTGATAGCAATTGCTCCATCATACAAGGACTAAAGAACAATGGAAAGATCTCCAAGCATGAAACATCCACTGACTCAAGCAAAGATCGTAAGGATCGGAGCTAGAATAAGGCTAAAATGTCAACCAAGCAAGTTGGGACCAAACAAATGGCGCGATACAACAAAGAAGGAATCAGATCGTTGAACACGTCAACAACTCCATTCATAAGACCAAACAACTGGCGCAATGCCACAGAAGGATTTAGATCGTTGAACATGTTAACAACTCCATCACAACCATTCATGAGTCCAAACAACTGGCGCAATGTCACGGATCATCACCATTCATGGGATAATCAACAAAATACTAAGGACAAAAAGGAGTCAGATTGTTGAACACATCAATAACTCCTTCACATAGCTCACTACTATTTGTGGAGCAATCATCATAAGAAACGTCGATGATTAAGAATCATCATCACATACAAGATAGAAAAGCAGCATGAGCACCAACCAATCGGTCAGAAAATGTTGAACGAGATAACAACTAAAGTCATGGACATGGATGGCAGTCGATCTACCAAATCAACCAAGTATTACCCAATTGCTATCACGCATAGGTGATAGAAATAAATCAATAAAAAGTAGTACAAATAAATTTGTATTTAGCTTGTCAATTAACACTCGGTTAGTTGAGCAAAAATTAGGGCTTCTTTTCAAAATAGAAAAAATAGTCCACTGAGTTGAAAACCCGAAAAGGGCGGCTTAGGCAAAATTAAGACATCGAGAGAACTACATTAGTTAGAAAACCTGAAAGAGCTAATTAATGGCAGGAGTCAAATCATTTTAAACAATTATACCCCTGTTAAGTTCATCAATGAATTGTCATTTTTGCTGAATCTTTATGCATATGCTTGTCTTTATTGCTTGCATGCCAATCGTAGAATATTGCAAGTAAACATCCAAAAAAAACAAAAATAATAAAGAATAAAACAAAGAAAAATGAGTTTGCTGGATTGAAAACCTGAAAGGGCGGTCCAGGCAAAAATTAAGGCAAGGTTCGATAGATTGAAAACCTGCAAGGGTGATCTATGCAGAAATTAGAACCAAAGAAATATCAAACTCATCATCTCTTCCTTAGAATTGTATGAGGCATCACATACCTTCAACACTTCAGGCAAACGGATTCCAAGCAGTCATCGGTAACACAATGCAGGATCAAAGACTCATCCAGACTTTCCTCAAACCAGATCCAGCTATGAACTCGAATATGATACAACGAACCCATGGTCATCACTCTAAGGGAGTCATCCATGGAATCCCTAATAAAACAAACCTTAGGGGTAACCATACACCAGCACAAGAGAAGGCTTTTCAATGAACGAAGCCCACGACACCTGCAACAGACGAACATACATCATATGATAAATATTGTTCATGCATAAAAATATGCATACATTACATTCACATCATGACATTTTCAGGTAAAGACAATGCCGAACTAGGGCAACACTGTCCCGATAAACAAGATTCTCCACCTTCACATGAGAAACCCACAAGCAAGACGACGACCCACTCAAGCTTAAAGTCAACATTGCAAAACCACAAAAGCCTCCTAAACAACAGAGCGGTTCTCAGGACATCCCCGAATTTCTATTAAACTTATTTACTTATCATGTTTTAATTTTTTATTGAAGGGGTAAAAATTTTTTCTTCGCATAAACTCAATCAAAGAATTAAAACATTCATCATAAAATGTATTAAAATTATACTTTTCCATGATTTGTTACAGGAAACAAGTCAACATCCTATTAAGGAAATTCAAAACATAACCGAAGAAGGAAACAGTTATCTCGATGGCTGAAGAAAGAAACAGTCTCATTTATCAATCGAAGAATGAAACGGTTACTGACTATAACAGGGACATTGCAGAAAAAAATGGTCAACCCGCCCACAAGGGACATCAAGTACCTAAGGGAATCTAAAGAAGGAGATGGACAACCCTATGAAGGCACAACGCCAAAAAGGAAAGCCTATGTCATCACCAATTGGGAACAAGAAGTCACCAACCACACTGGTCAGGTATACTCTCATTCCCTCTACTCTTTTTATGTGATAATACTTGTTATACAACCAGCAATTATCACACGAGGGGCAGCTATGAGCACGGGATTTTGTACCAACTCGCGCATTTCGAGATATTTATCCTCGAATCACATAATTTTTGACTGTTCGACGATCTTCAAATGGGAGTCTTCCTCGTATCTGAATTTAAAAGGACTCTAATTCAGAAAAATAATTAAAAAATATAAAAATACACAAAAATTCAAAAACACCACTGAAAACCGGATCCGAGGCCCACCTCACCGATATTTGACGAGGCATGGCTTGCTAGAGGGCCTGGCGAACCTTGCCAGGGTCCAGGCAAGGTTCGGCGAGGGTCACCAAGGCTCTAGTGAACCTCGCCAGACCTTGGCGAGGCTCGCCAAGAACCTGGCGTACCATGCCAAGGTCGTGCCGAGGCTCGCCAGACCTTGGAGAGCCTCTCCAGGTAATCTGGCGAGGCTTGCCTCACCAATTTGGCAAGGTAAGCCTCTCCAGAGAGTTTGGCGAGCTCACCAGACTCTTTGGCAAGGCTGGCCAACCTTGCTAAAGAGGCTGACGAGCTCGCCAACCTCTCTGGTGAGCTAGCCAAACTTTTTTGCCTTTTTTGGATATTCTGAGATTTTTCTATAAATAGTCAGACATTTTTGGATTGAAGGGGCTCGAAAATTGAGAGAAAAACTCTTCTTTTCAGAATAAAAAATACAGAAAAACACTACAACAAAAATATCTTCTTTTCTTCTAATATTTTCTTAGATCCAAAACACCTTCGGATCCCAACTTTTAATTTTTTTTAGAATTTCTCTTCATCTACTTTTCTTCTAAAATCCTCAGATATTCTCGGGTCTAAAACAAATTTAGAACCCGAGTCTGATTATCTTTTGGATAAATAAACACTTTATTTCCCAACCAAACAATTATTTTTCCACATTAAACCACAATAACTATAAAAACGAACGAGGAACGCTCCAGGGGATCGAACGGATACGTCGACGTGGATTCATACCAAAAGGGTAAGCCTCTGAGTTCCTAGAATTATGGATTCCATACTTTCATCTGCTTCATCTCTTTCTAATTTTTATTTGTGGACCTAGGAATTATTTATATTCCTTTCATTGTAAATGTTGTAATTCTCTTCTTCATCTTCTATTTCTTTTTTTAATTTTTGTATTAGAATACCCCAACGAAGGGAATTAAAATTATTCCCAGATAACATACCTCACATTTTGCCATGCGATCATTTTCACTAATAAAATTGACCAACATACGTGTAAATAAAAATGAACTATCTTTATTTAAAATAACAACCTTAAATCACGATTGATCTTTTTTAGGCCACACGGGCCTTGCCAAATTCAAAATCAAACATATATATGATATCCCTTGTGTTAACCTTTGTGGATGCAGGTAGACTAGGATTAGATCTATGTTTAGGATTTTATTCTTCCTTCAAGTATCGCAATTTATTTTTTTTAGGAAATGTAATTAATAAGTTGGCGGGCAGTTGCATCCCCTGATTTTTGGAACCCTTGTAATCTTTATTTTTTCGCATTTACTTACTACTTTGTGAATGGTTTATTATTTCTCCTTGTGGATGGTTTATTATTTTTCTATACTTGAATCATATATTTAAACTCAAAAAATGACCTAAGTGCGAATATGCATAATTAAGAAAATACGGTTTTTATAGATGTAATATAATGTGATCACTTAAGAAATAAGCAACTTATCCCGAACCTGAATCTCTATGTCTTGGTGGGCCATCCCCTGGACGTTAAGCCTCACAGGACTCTAATTCCTAGAAAGAGCTAGTCCAGGTGGCGACTCCACACTAAGAGACAAAGGATTCGGGTTTGAACTAATCTAAAATGTTTTCGCTCTCTCTTTCAACCTTTTCCTGGGTCCCCGACCCGATGCTTCTTTTTATAAACACCCTGGTGGACCATGCCTCTCATTTTCATGCGCTCTCCGCCCACCGCTCCGTGTCGCCCACTCACACCTCTCCTGTACCTTCTTCTCAAGGATTAGCCATAATCAACCTTCGTTGAACTAAATTTGAGTTTGAATTAGAGTCCTCACTTGAGTCAGTGTATGGAACCCCCACTAGATTGGCAATGATTGGAGAAATGCGGATTAGGCGATGAGCAGGCCTTTTCCATACCCCTTCGATACACAAGTAGAAGATCAGTCCATGCATTTGGGATTCATGACATGATTTGTGATGCAAAAAATGAATGAGATGTTTAATGTTATAGCTGCATTCACAAGGGGTTAGCATGCCATGATGTGAAATAACATGTATGTCAATCCATTTGAAACAAACAAGTTAGTTGTACAGATGAAAACATGTGGAAGTGAAAATCCAACAACGGAGGTTGGATTTGAGATTTGTATAATGTCTATGTGACATCGTGAGATGAACAAGTTAACGTGCAATAATAGGTTAATAGTTTGAGGTTTCATCCTATGTCTAGGTCTCATGGAATGAGGAGGTCAAAATTGTTTCAGGTAAGAGGTGTGACATACCCTAATAAAATGAAAAAAACTACCGTATGTAACTACCTAATGAATAATTTGGTTATTTTACCCATTAAGGATGAGTTTCGGATGTATGTGTGGTCATCACTATTTGAGGGTATGTGGTGATACGTGAATTATTGCCTCGTGTGGGACATTATTCAGGTATGAAGCGTATACCCTTGAAGATTTGGTAAGGTAAGACTTTTGAAGTAAGTTCACCCTGTGTGGGCTTAGGTCAGGATGTCAACTTAAATATCCTTTAATGTGGGAAAAAATGGTTTTGGGTAGGTGATAAGTGTATACTTACACTTATTATCATACTAATTTTATAATATAAACACTATAGTTTTAGTCAATTTTATACTTAATATAAAAGATTTCACGTGGTATGTAGTTGTTTTTTATGCAAATGCAGATACTAGGTAAATCTTGGGAATAAAATGAACTAAAGTGGAATTCTATGAAAAAAGAGTGAAAAAGGTGCAAAATGATGCGTGGAACTTGAAGATTTGGCTTAAAATTGAAGCTGTCGAAGATTGGTAAAGTTACAAGGAGATTTCTGAGGAAAACTCAATTCACGGTCGCGATAATGCCTCACGGTCGTGATATATTCACTTCAAAAATAGAAATCTAACAATCAAAGGTTCACGGTCGTGAATCACATATCGTGGTCACAACATGGACGGTTTTCTGGCATTATCTTCTTAACTACCAACCGCCAGATAAGCATGATCAACTGCCATCAACCGCCATCAACTACCAATGAAAAGACACTTATCAGGAGTCAACCAATCAAGAAAAGGTGTCTATCCATTGTTGATTGAATCAAAGCCTCTCAACCAATCACATTAAAGAGATGCAATCTTTCACCAATGGATGTGACTCTTTGTTTGGATAGACGCAACCCTTCAAACTCTATAAATAGGGCTCTAATTCTTCACAAATTTCATGCATCAAGTGGTGGATAGTGTGGAACACTAGAGAGGAAAGCATTGGAGTGAAAACATAGTGTGTGTATAGTTAGATTCGCTACGTTCTAGTGTTAGAGAGAAAATGTTTAAGTGATTCGAATCCTTGTTTTAATCACTAGATTTCTCTATATTCTCGAGCGATTGTTGTATAAGTGTACTTGCAAATCACTTATCAATAAAAGTTTTTGTTCTTCAATATTCATTTGTTTGATATTCGTAAGGAATAGCATCCTAGCGGAGGTTCTGTACAGGCCGAGACTGAATTCAAAGCAGACGTAGGAATTGCGGGAATTGACGACTCCCATTAAAGAGTGGATACGGTTTGATCAACTTTAGCTTTCACTTGCATACCTTAAAACTTTGCTTTTCTTTCTACTTATACTTTCTATTTCAAAGTTTATGATATGTCTATGTGTCATAATGCGTATTTCGTGCTAAGTCTTTT
>CATIWQ010177368.1:0-11883 GCA_949673415.1 Euphorbia schlechtendalii | reverse complement strand
CAGTGGAGACAAGAAAAAAGAAGTGGATGGAAAGCCAAAAATAAGATCAATACTGATACCTAATTGAAAAAAATAGAAGATAACAATTGTACCTGGATAATGTCTAGTGGAAAAAGAAAGGCGTTGAAAGCAGAAACCCTGTACCCGAGAAGTGCTAGGTCGTAATCAATTGGAGAAATGTAAAAAGAGGCTAGACCTTACAAGAGATAATCGGACTCTGATTTTTAGCGAGCATGACAATAACGAAATGTCATGGATGAGAAGAATTTTTCATGATTTCAGAAGAGATATGGAAAGACAAAGAGGCGTGGGGGAAGAGAAAGGAGTCAGCACTAAGATAGAGTTAATTAAGAATCAATTTTGACCGGTAGAAAAGGTAGCCTATAAATTGTGGAGAAGAAATCAAACGGATGAGATTAACAGATGATTATAATCAAAGGTTCAAAAAACAACGTCCATGTGCTTTGTTTTTCAACAAAGTCATGGTAGCCAACACCTATTATTTAATACCTATCATCTAAGAATTTAGCTTTTTTATTTAGTATTTCGTTTGAATTCAAAGGAAGTGTTCTCATTTAACTATGTTTCATTAACTAGGAAAAAAATCTTCTATCACAATTATGTCGCCCTTATAATTTTTTTGACATGTATCAGTATAATTTCTAATGGGTTTTTGCCAAATTATGTATTTTCATATAGAACAAACATTTCCATGTATTTGTTTAAAACGGGTTAATTTACCCCTCATCACCATTTGTTAGTTTCTTGTTGATTTAATTTTTCAAAGATGTTATTAATTTCTTTTCTCCAACTAGAAGTTGACACGTGACGTTGATGGGCTAAGTGATGCATTTTAAATAATACATTTAAAAATACAATAACTCATTTTAAACAAGTTCATAAATGTAAATGCATTAAGTAAAAAAATTATTATAAAAAAGATTATCAACACAGCTTATCAACTATATCATCAAACTTAACAACCAACAACTACCTGAAAGGAGTTTTGGGTTAGCCGTGTTTTTGGGTGTGGATGAGATGGAGGGTTTATGGTTGAGATGAGGGATGTTATCCGGGTTAATGAACTTTTCAAAAGCCTGCTTTCAGCCAAAGTCGGATCGCTATGTGCACAGCAATTCAGATAGTAGTGGTCACCAAGATGGGCTGTTGTAGTACAAGGACCATGGGCAACATTATAATGGTGAGCTTTTAGTGGAAGTGGTTCAGCCAACAATTTACTAGAAGATCAGAGCCAGATTGAGTGCATTGAATGTGCATTGTGAGTGAACTGAGAAACATTAAATGCAGTGTAGGTTAAAGGCATGATGTATAATAACTAGATGTGTGGTTAAAATGCTGGATGATGTATTATAACTGTAGTGTACGAATCAGTTAATTTAAAGACTGTCTGTTAACTTCTATTGCTTAACTGAATAAGTTTAATTGTTGCAGCTTGTTTGGATTCATTGTCCGGATCCTTCAGTGGCAGTCACAATCAATTGTTACTTGTTTTGTCTGTTGATATGATCATATGTTGACTTTTCATGGGAGTTGATGATCAATCTGAAATTATTAATTTAAATAAAAGGGAGAAAAAAGGTCACAATCGTAGGAAACATGCAACCTTTCACGTATCGAATATAATTATACTTGTTTGGATTTAGAAGCCCGAGGTTCCAAAAGGAAGGTATGGAGTTTCAAAGATGAAGAGTAGTATATCAGTTCAGTGCTAACGAATCATGTATGTTATAACTGATACCTGCTGTCATTTCAAGTGGTACCTATTTTTTATTTTATATAATTATCTTGATTTGCAGGCTGTCAGCTGCATATGGACACAAAATGTTTTGTCTTATTTATGATGTACAATTCCTTATTTCATTTCTCAATAAGATCAAACGAACATGTTTCTGACTGTATTATATGTGTCGGCTGACTAACTTCATTTTCATTTTGGTCCCACCGGTCTCTCAGTGAGAGATAATGAAGGCTTTGGATCAAATAGGTACTTTCATCCTCTTCTGCTGCATGCATGTGCTGTTTGTGACATGATCTTAATATATCAGAAATAAATTTCCTTTTTTTCTTTCTTATGAGGTTGGAAGCTGCAGTTTTAGATATGGTTGCGGAAACAAAAATCTGCATACCATTAAGGTACTTGTAATATTTATATATTATACTTTGCTGAAAAAGTTCTTTTAAATTCATGAAGAGGGGTTAAAAATGGATCAAATGGAACAGTGGTGAACGTGTCACGGCTATTTTTTTTTTAACTCTGTATAGTTTAGTCTCTTAAAAGAATTAAGTGATGTGAAATGTACATATTTAAAAATGTGTTTTTTTTATTTACCTTATATTCTCATACAATTTAGGCTATACAAATATTTAATTTTGCAAAATTCAATAATAAGAATTTTTTTCTTTTTTTTACATGAAATCGAGAAATATTTTTTCCTTTTACCATTTTCAAGTTGACTTTGTCAACCCTTATACCTACCTTCTCTTTCTTATTTACTTTGAATTTTGCAACTTGAAACGTCATCATCTCACAAACCGTTGATTTTTTCGAATCGACGCTTCGAAATATTTTGTTCGTCTTAATTTTATCTTTAAAATGACATACACTTTTATTTTTTCGAAAAATAAAATAATGTTTCGCAATCTTATACAGTGTAAAACTGTGATATAATGCTCATTTTTACTGTTTTTTCATGAAGGTGTTACACATGGTATAAAGTTGTATTATGAATTTATATAGATTTTTTTCTCCTTTATGTTCATAAGAATATCGATTTCCTCATAAAATCATGACATGAAGACCTTAAGCCTAATATGAAAACTCTTATGCATGGTATAATAGTGGTTACGTTTACAACAAAACTGACTTTCTAGTAAAAAATAGTTGTATAATACCCGTTTTTACTGCTTTTTTATAAAGGCGTTATACATGATATAAGAGTGGTATAATGTATTCTATATACTCGTTTTACAAATACATTATACAACTCTTATACATTGTATAACGTCTTCATGAAAAATTATTATTTTTATTATACAGCTATTATACTATGTATAAGATTGAGATATTTTTTTATTTTTTAGAAAAATTTAAAGTGTATGTCATTTTAGAGATAAAATTAAGACGAATAAAATATTTCAAAGCGTCGATTAAAAAAATCAATGGTTTGTGAGATATGGAGGTTTGAAGTTGCGAAATTTAAATTAAACAGGAGAGATCTAGTGGTTACAAGGAAAAAATGAAAATAAAAAAAAGAATCAAATAAAATGGCAAAGTGAATGTTAATTCCTTATTGTTGTGGTAAAAGCAATCAAAACTAATTTTTTGGATATATGGATAGATTATCCTTTAAAAATATATATACCAACCAACCATATCTAAATCTTTCTAGTGAATGCAGTCAGTTCTACTCTTTTGCTCAAAAGAGTAAATAGTTGTAAGTTCAAAGTGATGTCTTTGAAAGGGTCCCATATTCCCCAAACATGAGTATTTTCAGAATCTTTGCATATTATGAATTCATTGCCTAATTGTATTGAACTTGTAACTTTTTATATACAAGCTAAATCCATAAATACAATCCCTGTTCAAAACGATACAAGTAACTTCTTCTATCTAGTGTAATAAGATATGGGTATTTGCCAGTTTTCTGGTTACGTACAAGTTACAACAAATACGTAGGTAGGTAGTAATGGCTTCAAACGTTGTTTGTTGCGTCTCTTTTTATTAATTAACTGCTAAGGATTTTCAATTTATGTTGCTGTCATAAAGGACTCTTGTAGTTTTTGGTCACAGAAATGTAGAGTTTTGTAAATCATCCCCTTCTCTGTGGGTAATAAAAAACATCATATATTTTGTATTTTGGAGGAAAAATATTTTCTTAGAGCCATAAGCCACCAACAAATCAAACACAATTATTTGTAGCTTATGCAATGATAATCATAGTATGCATATTTTTATTTTGTTTATATTTTGTTAATATATTTCTTTCTTGTAAGTTGTAGGTAAAGATATGGAGCAGTGCAAAGGTAAAAAGCTAGAAGTACAAGAAATGGAAGGAACAATCACAAAGAGAGGTTTTGCTTACGTGCTGAGAAAATCTCATTTCTTCAGGTTTGCATGCTTATGTAGTCACTTTTTTTCACATATGAAAATGTGGGGAAGTAAGAGATGAGGGAGAAAATGGATATCTTCCTCAGCATACGTATTTGAAAAGAACCTTAATTGACCTGATGCCTTGTTGAAAATCTCCATCGTGCATGTAGTTAAAAAAATCGTTGACCATTTGCTGCTGTCCCAACTATTAAATACTTGTAATGTCGCCTGTTGTTAATAGAATTAGTTTGAATTATCCTTGACTTGTTTCTAATTTCCTTAAATGATTTCAGGCTTTACCTTGATATTTAGGTTGAACTAAACTCTGATGCTTTACTCTTGATTTTCGACAGTTAAATTTTATTTATTCCTCAGACTTTTCCGAGGAAATAATACAAGAAGCACTCAGTTTCTAATGCTAATGTGCGTTCAGAAAATAAAGATTTCGAAAAGAAGGACAACAGGTTAAGATCTCAGATGAAGAGCAAAGCTGGTGGATATTTTGTATCCAATTTTATAGTTTGCAGGACATGCAACTCACTACTTAATCAACCCTTTTTTATATTGTTATTGTATTTTAAAAGATGATTCTTTTTTTTCTATGGTTTGAAGTTTAATTTGTTAACTACCCACAGGTACTTATAATGTAAAGAAGCTTACAGCCTATCTCAGATGTACTTACCGTACCATATAATGTTCTGGGATTCGAGTATGGAAAAACATATGTACTATTTGCATTTATACTTTCAAGTGTCATCTTTAACTAAAGTAAATATTGGCAACTACATATTATTCTGTGATCAGCATATGCATCCTAATTAACAAAAAACTATTATGTAAAAATTCAAACACAAAAAAATCTAGTTTACTTTTAATATCTATCATACAATCCAATATTTGCTCTGCCTCATTCCTGTTTCTCCAGCAGCAAACTGATATACTTCGGGAATTCCTGAATACTTGAGCTAAGTTTTGGAAAGATAAGTATATTGGAATTCCTGAATACATGAGCCTTACAACAGTTCTTTTTTTATATTTTACTTTCCTACTTTTAATGTTCTTTTTTCATATCATACAATACAATCACAATATATAGTATAATATTACTCTGTCTCATCCCTTGTTACTTTTAATGTGCCAACAACTTGCCTTGGAATTTCTCAATCTTTGAGCTAAAAGATAAAATTTTCGAGCCCAATCTTAATTTGTGTAGTAAACTTACGAGGAAAAAACACAAAAATTCATATAACGATAAGAAAATGGAAAATTACAATTAGAAGGCTAAGAGATTGTATTTAGATTACAATAAATCTAAAGACCAACAAAATCAAATCAAGAATACAAATTTCTCAAAATTGATAGTATAATATAAACAATTTAGATTTAATATTACAATAAAAGGTAAATTTCAAAAAAGTACTATGTGATTTCGACCATTTTCAAAAGATATCTATGGTATTATGGATCTCAAAGAGGGCTTGTGATTTCGTAACATTAGTAAATCAAGACATTTTGACTAATCAAACAATCTTGTAGCAACATCATCGAAATCAGAATCAGAGATCTAGTTGCGAGGATTAGGGATTAAAGGAGAAAGAGATGAAAAATATTTGGTTATTCTAAATTACCCTTATGCCACATCAATTTTTATAGAATTAACAAAAGAATCTCTTTATTGCTAACCGTGTGAAATCATGTACCCTTTTACGATTCATAATACCACAAACCTCTTTTAAAAATGGTCGAAACCAAAGAAACTTTTTTGAAGTCTATCCTATAATAAATATTTTAGTTTTTTTTGTCAAAAAACAACAAATTAGGTCAAACAAATACATATAATGAGCCATGTAATAGTTAATTTTTTAAATTAGAAGAGGCGATAGATTGGGAACCAAGACCAAGGATTACGAGAAAGAGGGAATTAATTGCTAGTATTAAAACGGATCTAATTTTTATTATCGTTATGAACTAATTGCTAGTATAAAATGGATCTAATTTTTATTATCATTGTTACAACTAATAATTATGATAAACACAAAAGAAATCACAGTGAAGCAACTCATAATCATGATAATGAGTCAAGGACACACAAATAACCTCAAGAAGATGATTAAACAAGTAGTATTTTCATAAAGTACCTGTTCAGCTTTAACTTGGGCACTAAAGCAAACATCCAATTTAAATCGGCTAGACTCAATTCTCAAGATTAATAAAATTAGCAAAGAGAGAATAAAAACTTCACTACCTGAATTGGAGATGTGAATTGACAGAGGGTGAACAATGCATTAGAATTCCATGAAACAGAAAAAAAAAATTAGGGTAAGTAATGCCTATTTTTTCAAGCAAAAAATCTCAATCGAAAGAGAAAGAACTGAAATCCATTTGCTTTTATTTTGCTTCATTGATTTGGCCACATCTTGTTAATCTTTATTGTAACAGGAACTAGAAATTAACATTCGTGGATGCAAAATGATTTACAACAAAAAAAAAGAAGATTTATTACTTGATTTGGCGATAAGTAATTGAAAAGGTTTGAATAGGTTATGAAATGAACATAGAGACGAGATGGATTGGAAAGTAAACGAGAGAAATAGGCGAACTAACTGCTATTACAAACGGATGCAGAGAAATTCTCTTTTTATTTTATGAATCTCTTATATTTAAATGTAAAACTAATTTTCCCTTCAATGGCTTGAGATAAGATATGCTACGGCAGTTTATACTAAGCTTCCCTATTCCCTCACCTTCATTATCATCTTCACTTTTACTTATTCAATAACTATTGTTACTAATTTGTTTTTTTGTTACTAAACAGACAAATCAACAACACATCTTTACTTAATATTTGAAAGAATATAAACTTTTAAATCTTAGTATTTGTATTATCTTCATTTCCTTTCTTAACTTTGATTTAGGCTGTGTTTTTTTAAAATTTTAATATGAAATTCATCGTTTAGAAAGTTTTTGAACTGAAACTATAATTGAAAAACCTTACAATAAAAGGGTAAAAAGAAGATTATACCACCTAAAGGATTATTGACAAAGTATGATAGTTATAATAGCTTAAAGTAACTCTATTAATGGTAAAAGTAACTCTAATAACGACTAATAATAATAATAATAATATTAATATATATATATATATATATATATATATATATATATATATATATATAGATATAGATATCTTACAATGCTAATTCAAGATATTTTTTAAAAAACTCACTATAGAAGAACAAAGAGTATTCTGAGAAAATTTTGTAATAAAATTTCCCCCACCCTTTTTCTTTAATTGAGGTTGGCTCCGCCATTGCCTTTCACTCTAAAACTTTGCTTGGAAGGACGTCTTTCAAGGATTTTTATAGGATGAAGTGTCCATGTACATATTTTTTTCAAAATTGCAGTGTTTGCGTGTATATATTGTTGCGTTAGACACTTGAAACGTATCCGTGTCACCTAGGTGTAGTGTATTAGTTGTCTTAACTTGTAAACTTTTGTTATCATAAGTTTAAATGTGCTCGACACAGTGTATATACACTCATGCTTTTAAGTTTCTAACATTTGCTTGTCAAGTTTTCTTAATGGAATGAAACAAATTGAAGTTAGTGCAAACTAAGATACGGTATTCGTGCATGCATTCATCTCATACATTGTGTGCTTGTGTCCTGGTCAAAGCTATTCAACAGATGAAGCGTGTAGTGTGTTGGTAGTTGTTTTGTTCCAGGTTTGGAAAGATTTACTTGTTACTCACTGTTAACAAGGTCAAATAATAACAGGCGCATGTATGCCACGCAAAACCCTGGAGCAGGGAAAAATGTTACGATGAGGTTAGGAATGTTCCTGCTAATCTAGGCGGAGCTCATCCGCCCCGAGGGTAAAGCCTCGGTAATCATCCAAGCGGACTGTATCCACCCCAAATTTGAAAGAAACCAAGTCTTCCCGGATCTCAGAGAAATGTCTAGGCAGCTATCAAGCTGAGTGGCTTATCCGCCTGGAAAGACCTCGACGCTTCGGGAGTAAAGAGTTCAATTAAAACTCTGGGTCTTAAAAAAGAGCTCCTTAGTTGGAACTCTAACTTCAGATATACTTTATCTTGTCATCAGAATAAAGTTCCATTCAAACCAGAACTCTAGAGGATTCACACTTTGGATCAGTCTTGAGACGTTCAATGAGTATAAAAGGACCCTTTGGGTCACCACTGCCTCATCTCTTAAATCCAATCTAACTTAAACATCGGAGAGGCTATGCCGGTCACATGACTAGTCCCCCATAACGACGGTTTTTGTCTTGTAGGAACCATCAAACCACGTAAAAGAGGAGCGTTAGGAGTCAACTTCAGTCAGAGAATTAGCATGTGGAACCACGTTCCAGGCCTAATTTAACACTCACTTTACATGAATTGATGCGTGAGGACTGGAAATATTATTGTCATAAACACACACTAATTTTTACCTTGGAACTATTTTGGAGCTCAACAATATGCTACTCAAATGAAAAACACAGAATTCAATTTCTGCTAGGTTTTCTTTTTTATTTTTTCGTGTATCTAATGATTGTTTTAGTTACACATCAAAGAAAACAACGAAGAAACTTAAGATTCGAAAATAGGGATCATTGTCTTCTTGAAGTTAACTCTTAAAATCTTATGGCTTGTAGGGGTGAGCAAAACTCGGTTCGGTTCAAAAACCGAACCGAACCGAAAACTGAAAGGGGGGAAATTTTAGAACCGAAAACCGAACCGAATTATTTCGGTTTGGTTCGGTCCGAACCGAAATATTTTGGTTCGGTTCGGTTTTAAACCAAAATTATTTTTTTTATTTTAAATTAATTTTTTTCCATATATTAATTTTTTTAATATAAAATAACTAAAAATCAATATAAATAAATTTTTAACACATGTAACTTATTGTTGATTTGAAAAAAAAAACCTTAATTTTCAAGTATTAAATGAAAATTGAATGTGAAAATAATTATTAAATTAATTTAAAATTAATTTTCAAGTATTAAATGTAAATTGAATGTATAGAAAAAATCTTGTTATTGTTAAAACAAAGGAATACATTCAATATGTTACATAGCTTTTACACCGAAATGAACTTTCTAAACACTTTTCCCGCCAATGTAACAAACTAACCGCTTGAGTTGAGATCTGCTGTAGCTTATACTAAGCTTCAGCCCAATATGGCCATATTTATCAGCTTTATCATGATCTTTGCGTACTCAATAACCGCATACCATTTCTTGTAAAAAAGTACAGGAAATTGATTATTCAAATAAATAATAGGAGAAGTTATTTACATCATTTTAAATGTAGGTCTAATGCATCAGTTAATCCCTCAACTTGTTTCATTTTCCCTGAACTTTGAAAAAATGATCCCATAAACATAATGATAAAATATCGTTTCTTCAAATTTTTTATATATTTTGTTTGTACGATATGATCAATGTAATAATGAATTTACTTAAATTTTGATCTATTTGATCATATAAAACAATTATATTGAACAAGAAAATGTGGAATGTTTGATTGATTGAGATGAATGAGTAGTTGGAACATTTGTCCAGAAGCTGAGTGACATCACTGCATTGATTAAATATGTTATATTTAGGCTGAATTAGGAAAAAATGAATTAGGTTGAGGCTTTCTTTTATATGAAATATTGAGAATATGAAAAGCAACCAGATTACTTTCATGCTTTGTGAAACTAGACATGAAAAAAGCATGTGTCAAACAAAAGTTACTTTAACTTTAGACTCAACTGAGTCGAAATTATTAACAATACATAAATAATTATCAAAATAATAAAATCGTTAAATATTAAAATATAATAAATCATAATTTATCATTAATCAAGCAAAGGATAGCATTGCTTTTATCATACACTTACTTTATGCAAAGCATAGAAACATAGCATGATATATCAAGGCATCATTCACTATTGCTACGCCTTGTCACTTCTATTATATTATTTTTTGTGTCAAAGGCTTGACTTGGAATTTCTCAACCTTTAAGCAGAGAGATGAAATTGTCTCACTCAACTGGACTGACTCTTGCTCAAGCTCACTCAACCGAGCTTTTCTTTCATCAATTTGTGCTTTTGCATCTGCAACTGCCTTTTCTTTCTGTGCTAAATCCTCCACCATGGATTCCAGCTCTTTCTTTGTTGTTTCAATTAGATTACTGCAGTTTTCTTTCTCTTCCTCGGCAGTTTGTTGTTGATTTTTGATCTCCACGGCTTCCGTAAGTTCATTCAGTATATCCAGAAGCCAGCTAACATCTATTTGCGCAGACTCTACGTGTTTGAGAGCAGCTAAGAATTCGTTGACTTTGGATTTCGTTAACTGGTTTAATGAAATCGACTGCAACTCCTGAACTACAGAGCAGAGTAATTCTAAGTAAGTGACACGCAAGGAAGCCGTTTCCAACTTACAGCTGGCGGTTATGTCACCGTACTTGTCGAGGATTAACTGTAAGATAGGCGTGGTATTTGTTTTGACTTGATATTTTCCCGCAGAAACACAGGAATCGGAGATAACAGACTGAGCCTCTGTATCGTCACTCTCTTCAGTAGCGCGTGAAATTCCCGAGAAAGTAAAGTTGAGAGAGCCAACGGTTGGACCGTTGGTGACTTGCGAAGTCTTGGCAGTAGGCGATGCAACTTCTTGATCGGGTGAAGCATCGAGCTTTTCGTTCTCCTTTTGTCTTATTTCTTGTGGTGCAATGGCAAAACAGGTGAAACTACCAAGCGGAAGGCTTTTCGAACCATTTGACTGTTGGAAAAAAAAATAAATGCTAGTAAAAATACAAAACTACGTTCATTTGGATAATGGCAAATACACCGAAACTCCCCCAACTTGGCAAGCCATTTTGAATGTTCAAAAGTTTCATTTAACCCTCTCAATTTGAAAAAAATGCACCAGTTAATTCCTTCAATAAAACATGTCAACTTCTGTAGGAAAGAGAAAAATAAAAATTTATATATTTGAAAGTCAAACAAGCCTGATTTTGACACTTGTTATTGAAGCTAAGTTGTTCACTCTTACCGAGCGTTGAGGGGGTTGATTGTAATTTTTTAAAGTTAAAAGGTGTCATCAAGCATTTTGTGACATTTAGCCTTCGGAAAATAAACAAAAGGGAAAGATCAATCACCTTGAAGTCCTCAGCTGCAGGCACAATTTCTGAAATTGTAATTCGTCCATTCTCGAAAGAATAATCTTGTGAAAAACTTTCATCGGAATATTGCCGAGACGAAGAAGAAGAGTGACTATGTAGTGACTGTGACTCTACTTTCGATTTAGCAGCGACAGGTGTTCGAGGCGAGAAAGAGTCAGCGGGATATTCATTGGTGTTCATTTGTGCTTTCTTTTTCCTTTCAGCATGTGAATTAGGGACCTCTTGCGGCGAAGTTGGCTGAGAATCTGAGCCTTTCTTTTTTCTTCCAAAGCTAAAAGAAGTTTCAATGAAGGACCCTGCACCAAACAAACAACTGCGATTACCACTGTCTTTACTATTTACTTCACAGTCTGCCAAACTCACAGCACTTAAATACAATAAATAGGTCGAACAACAATGAGGATCATACTTTTAATGACTGAAAATTTTAACAGAATATGTATCTGTTTGAAATCAGTTCAGTGTTCACTCTCACGGTTGGTTTCGAAGCTTGAGATTGTCATTAAAACATAGTTCATTTATGCGTTTCTTGTAAATGGAGTGTCACACGGTAGTTTTAACTTGCAATCGAATGTTTCCATCCCCAACAATCCGCAAG
>CATIWQ010177340.1:0-11232 GCA_949673415.1 Euphorbia schlechtendalii | reverse complement strand
AAAGAAGCCTAGAGTCAGGTGTCTCCACTTTTCTACAGATAAGTTTAATCTAATATGGTTCCAAAATCTCATGAACTGTTGGCTATCAACTGCGCCAAAAACTTGTTCACATATAAAATGTAGGTGTTGTCAATACCCCTTACCACATAGAAAAATGATGATAACTGTAAGTATACAATTGCGATGTAGTTTTAAAAGATATGGAACCCACAGGGAAGGAACATGGTCTAAAGATAACTAGGGAAGCTTAAAAGTAAATAAAATGAAATAAAAATAGTTTAGAGATTTTTGTGGGTATGCAGATTAGAGCGAAAAGTTGAGTAAATATAGATG
Source organism: Euphorbia schlechtendalii (assembly GCA_949673415.1). Classification (NCBI taxonomy): domain Eukaryota; kingdom Viridiplantae; phylum Streptophyta; class Magnoliopsida; order Malpighiales; family Euphorbiaceae; genus Euphorbia; species Euphorbia schlechtendalii. The sequence goes on along the minus strand of CATIWQ010177340.1, from coordinate 10,899 downwards.
TGAAGATTAGAGACTCTAAATAAATACATTTTCACTACAAATAAGCATAGCATAGAAAACATGCAAGTTTAACAAAGATGTTACGATACACTATATTATCTAACATATTCGGTTCTAGATATTCAGATGTTCAATTATTCGCCGCAGAGCAACACATGAAATAACTTTTCTAAGTCTAGCGTAAATGAAATAAGACAATTACGAAAACCTGGACAACATCAATATTATGCTTAGTACGGGTCGCTCTCACATTGCCACATTTAGCAAGTCACCATTCCAAAAATGTTGGCTCACTAAACAACATTATATCACAGATCCAATGATTATACACGATATTGTTAACCCCGAAACTACTCTTAAAATTAACTCCAACGCTTATAACTTGATTAACATAAAAGACTTAGCACGAAATACGCATTATGACACATAGGCATATCATAAACTTTGAAATAGAAAGTATAAGTAGAAAGCAAAGTAAAGTCGTAAGGTATGCAAGTGAAAGCTAAAGTTAATCAAACCGTATCCACTCTTTAATGGTAGTCATCAATTCCCTCAATTCCTGCATCTACTTTGAATTCGGTCTCGGCCCGTATAGAACCTCTGCTAGGATGCTATTCTTTGCGAATATTGAACAAACGAATATTGAAGAACGAAAACTTTTATTGATAAGTGATTTGCAAGTACACTTACACAACAATCACTCGAATACGTAGAGAAATCTAGTGATCGAAACAAGGTATCGAATCACTTAAAGATTTTCTCACTAACACTTAAGAACGAAGCGAATCTAACTATACACACACTATATTTGCACTCTATGCTTTTTGCACTTTGCACTCTGCACTTAATACCTACTTGAATGCATGAAATTGTGAAGGATTGGAGCCTTATTTTTAGAGTTTGAAGGGTTACGTCTATCCAAATGAAGAGTCACATACATTGGTGAAAGATTGCATCTCTTCAATGTGATTGGTTGAGAGGCTTTGATTTAATCCACAATGGATAGGCACCTTTTCATGATTTGTTGACTCCTGATAAGTGTCTTTTCTTTGGTAGTTAATTGCGGTTGATCATACTTATCTGGCACTTGGTAGTTAAGAAGGTAATACCAGAAAACCGTCCATGTCGCGACCGTAATGTACATGTCACGACCGTGAATCTTTTGTTGGTAGATTTCAGTTTGTGAAGTGAACAGGTTGCGACCACGAATAATTGTCATGACCGTGAATTGAGTTTTCTTCTGAAATCTCCTTGTAACTTCACATATCTTTGACAGCTTCGATCCTAAGCCAAATCTTTAAGTTCCACGCATCTTTTTGCACCTTTTTCACTCTATTTTCATAGAATTCCACTTTTGATCATTTTACTCCCAAGATTTACCTAGTATCTACATTTGCATAAAAAACAACTACATACCACGTGAAATCTTTTATATGAAATATAAAAATGATTTAAACTATAGTGTTTATTGTATAAAATTATCATGATAATAAGTGTAACTATACACTTATCAGCTAGTTGCCCCAACTACTAATTGGTTCGATATGCTTAAACCGGTATCTATCAACAATTTCGATAAACTGACAGAGAGCTTTATCATGTACTTCATCACCTCAGTATCCCCAGTATTAACATAGACATAACGATGGATGTGTTGATCAAAAATTGCAGAAGTGCATATTTAGCGAGGGATTTGACCATCGATCATCCCACGGACTTCCCCCTATTAATGCAAAAGGCAAGGAAGTAGGTACGATGGCAGACCAGGAGGAGAACCCAAAGGTAGTTTGTCCAAGAGAGGGAGGAGTCGGTGCAGTGCACGGATCAGCGGTGCGAGGAGCAAGGCCTTAGGTTCGAGGGTCCACAAAGAGAGGTAGATCAGTTCATCCCATTCATACCGAGGAAGAAAGAAGTCTTATTGTGGATCAAGAAGAACAAGAACAATCTGGAATATTCGCAGAAGGTCCAAGGGACCGGTAGACTAGGAATATACTATGAGTTCCACAAGTAATCAATGCACGATACGGAAGACTGCTGAGAGATGGAGTGAGAGTTGAATAGGCAAGCCTTGGAGGGGTAGCTAAATTTGTTCACCTAGGGAGGAAGAAGAGATGGTTATCGAAGGATGCCAAAGCCATCGAAGGCCTTGAGAGAGGATGTTCCTTGGGCATAGCAACCCCCACAGAGAGGGTCGGCCCCCCAAGGATAGAGGGGTGTCATCCATGTCATCATTGGAGGATAGGTGGTGAGCAAAAGAAAGTGAGAGCCTACCTTCCAAAATGACAATTCAGACCTGAGCACCGACACCTATAATAGTTTCTTGCATCTAAAGCACCCCTTCTGGCAAAGCATACCTACATAGCAAATGAAGGAAAAAATTAACGTGCAAAATTGTACCATCCTGAGGGGTCAGATTTGTGTATTCAGAGAAATCCTCATATCGTTGGCAGAAGGGATTGGTGCATGATTGAAGAAGGTAAGCCACCACTTTCCAATGGATTTTAGGCCTAATGGCCCAAAGATCTTCCACCTCCCCCATTTTCTTGGTGGATAATTATTTAGACTCCCTCTAGGTGAGGGGGTCGTTTGGTCGAAGATTCCACTCTGTGTGGAAGTGGAACCTCACTTCAGCATATAACCCCTCCTCTTCAGCGGGGATTTGATGAGAACAAGGACGGATAAAAAACACTTGACCCTTGAAATCCTTAACGCTTTCCTTCTTCTTAACGGGGAGATGGGAAGAGTTAGAGATGTTCTGCCAATAGATGAGCCCCCCCCCCACATGTGGCACATGTGTGGTTTAAAAAATTGATGGACGATGATCCCTCGAAGCAGGAAACCTTGGTTGACACAGATTATGGCCAAGGCGCATTGGTTCAGCATGGAGTTGGGGTGAAGTTACCCCGGGTAAAAGGAGAACTCCCTCAGCACGTCCACCACCACTAGGTCAAGGGGAAGGAGGAAACCTCACCCCATTAACAGGGTAAAAATGGGAATATCGTTATCTTGAGGAGGGTTATACATTTGGTCCTTGGGGATAGGAGCGATGGCCTCAACCCCCAGAAGTGGAGCCATTACGGCGGCCACAACAGCTACCTCCTCTGCCATTAGAGTGGACGACCACAAGTAGTCATCCTCTTCATAAATGGCTGGAGTCTCAACTACATCCCTTTTCGGGCGAGGGGAAGAAATCGGAAGGTTGAGCCCGGAGGATGATTCGTGGGTGGAAGAAGAAGGGGTCCCCTGAGTTTGATGATGAGAAGTAGAGGCCTCAACGTTGATCAGAGAGTAGTGGGCCATTTCTAAATCTAAACGGTGGCGTGTTCTTGGGATTAGGAAATTTTCACCAGAAGATTTCGAATCTGGGTAAGCATTAATACATTTCATAATTAAAAAGGAAAAAGAATGAAAGGAAAAGAAAAGATAAGTGCACTAACCGGAAGGAGTGGAGAAGGATGGAACGGAAGAGAGAGAGTTCGCTGGAAATCGCCGTGTGAATGAAAGAAAATCTGCCAGAAATCACCAAGAAGGAAGGAAGATTGCGTAAAGTAGTCAAAGGAAGTGATTTGAACACCTTATATAGGGCTGAAACGTCATAAATGTAGTAATCATGACTATCGCAGGAACCAAGGCGTCTGTGGAAGGTGAAAAGTCGTGCTTTTCAAATGTCCATTCAAATTCTTGGTCATTTGTCAGGCGCGCGTGAACTCCACCACACTCGGCCCTAAAGAGCCTCGTCCACATCGAAGGGTGAGGACTCCTGATAACAGCTAAAAGTACCATCGATCATCACTCCCTTTTAGCCCATTAAGAATACTAAGTGTTAATCCATCTCATCGATTCATTCCAGGAAGACTTGGATGGACCATCGGTCGTGCCAAAGTGATGTAAGACCACATCAGCAACCCTTAGAAACCATTAGAGGCTTTACTTGGAATAGAAAGAGCCACGTATGCTTACTTTTCCCCGAGGTCAGGCCATGTCAAAACCTACAGGCGGCACTGCCACACTAGGGCGTACGATTGCTCCCTCATTGGTTGGGCATCCTAAGTGGTAGGTGACAAATACTGCAGGGGACAGAATCTTTGGGGCCCGCCCTACCACGTCAGCATCTTAAAACCCTATATAAACCATTTGTTACTTCATAATCCAGGTATCTTGTGTTCAATATACTCTTGTCATCTCTTATTTCTCTCATATTCCTGCATACTAACTTGATCGTCGGAGTGCTAATGTCGGGACTCCAGTCAAGGCTTGTTTTGTAGGAATAATCTCATCGTAGACCGGAATCATGCCGGATTGTGTATTTTGGACATCATATAGGATTATGATAAGCTTCTAACCAATCGTTTACAATATTGATCCAGCCTCACATCAACCGAAAATCTAAGAAGTATTGAGTGTAGAGCCGAGCATAGGTATAATTTTGGAGTTACCTATCTTGAAAATAAGCAGTACCCATGACCGGATCAACCGGATCAGATCCATATTGATATAGTCATTAGGACTTAATTGTAAAATATATAACTTAAAGAACTTGTAAGTAAAATACGTAATGATCTTTGCAGAAAATTACATATTGCAGGGATCTATCTTGATATGTTCCGTTGTGGATATGATCGACCATACAACCATTTTCTAGATCTACACTAGTATACTTATGTAACACAACCATTTTCTAGATCTATAATTTTGCAACTAATGTTGATTTGACGAATCTAATGCGCTAAAGTCCCGCAATTTCTTCCTCGGTTTTCTGACTCTTGAGGATTTGTTTTCTACTAATCTCATGTATATTCTCTGATAGTCAATCTTTTCTTATGGAAGATGTGAAAATACATCTATTCTCTGACAACCCACGATAGACTCGATTCAGTATGCAAATCAAGTTTACAAACTTGGCCTTTTGAAAAAAATATTACATATTTGAATCTGTTATCTCTTTCCTTCGCCATTTCAGGTAATAATAATAAAATAGTATGGAAATGCATTTCACAGCTAAATAGGAAGATATGCCGATAAATTATACACATGAAAGTTGCATTTAGGTAAAATTCTATATGATAAAAAAAGTAATTTAGATCTAGTCGGAATTGTAGTCCCTCAAACTATTCAAAAGTACTAGTCCTTGTAGATTTTGCATCTCTTCCAATCCTTTACTTTCAAGCATGTTTGACAATCACTAAATTAGGTTCCGCAATTAATTGATTATGGGGTTTGAACTCACAACCTCATATTTTTATAATTATAGGTGGTGGTTTATGGTTCAAGAAGATCTGATTGACTCTTTAGTTTTGTATGCAGTTGAAAGATCAAGGCCATTTTATATATTGGATATTTATCATATTATGAATCTACACATTGAATACTCAGAATGAACCATTAATCAAAATGGAAACTGCAAATTAAAGGAGTCTATTGTGGTTTCTATGAATAATAAAGGACTCAATTAATTAATAAAAACACGTAGCAGGAGCTGATAAATAAAAGAACATTATATCCAACAAAAAGAATAGGTGATTAATAATTAAGTGGATCTGACAGTCATAAGCAAAAATAGCTAATTAATCTTCACAATCACAAAATAAAAGTTAATGAGTTCCTTTATAATCCATTGAAAATAGAAACAAAGAATACATTTCATACCCAAAGTTCAATACATTTTCGCTACAAAATATCACAAACAAATTTCAATTTATACAACCGAAATCGAATCACAAAATCCATCTATTAATATTATTAAGACAACACGGACTTGAGAAAAAAAATAATTAACGATCATGTCTGGGAGCCATAGAAGACAAAGGAGAATACCTATTTAAGAAAAGTGAGGAAGAATGTTGAATTTGGTAAAATTGAATAGCTGAAACCAAACTGGATAATAACTCTACCACCAAATACCCAATTTCTTCATACACATTTATACATTTTCTCATTATTACACTTACAAAAATTGATGTTGTTTCCTCCATTATCCCCATTTTCTTTTCTCTAAACCCAATTTCAGTTTACTTCATGTAATTGTACTTGTAATGTTAGATAAGTCAAATACTCAATCTATTAATTATATAATGGCTCTTTCATGTGCTGGATAGCCACGCCAATACTTACAAAAATACCCTTCTGTTGTACCCTAGTTATCAGATAAAAGGAAACCAATTTAATAGTGTAAAGTAATTCATGTATTTTATACTGTTAGGAAATATAAAAAAAAAAAAACTTTAGAGATGATTTACTATGTGATTCTTTGTTTAGATAACATATTGCAGAATTAATTTAATTACTTAGTGAAAATAATGACACAAATATGTGTGTATATATATATGGTGTATATATGATCATTTGAATTCACTTGTGCATTTCAAATACTTTTTTATATTAATTTTTAAAATGTGATAACGAAATTATTATATCAATTTAAACTTTTTGCTTAAATGGTATAGTAGATCTGAAGAATGAGGATTTAATTTTCAAATCCAAGCAACATCAACAACTAATATAAAGGATTATACTAAATAAGAACTATGCATCACCCTATCAATGTTACTTGAACTTGAAGCTTCTAGACTTCAATATACAATTCTACATTAACCACTGGGCTAATACATTTATGACTTAGAACCGTAGCCCAAACAATTTATACATATTACAAAGTGATTAAAAGAGTTCATATTCTTACTTTAGATACAATAATAACGACAACAACAACAACAATAATAATAACAACAATAATATTAATAACAATAATAACAATAATAATAATAATAATAACAATAATAACAATAATAATAATAATAATAGGTTTCATAAGGTGAATTTGATTTTTTAAAAAAACCATTGCATTATCCAAGATTATTATTATATTAAATTTCATTTCACTAATTCAATGGTTATGAAATTCAAAATAATTTTGTGGAGAATTCGTGAGCATATAGAGTATTGGGTAGAATAATTTAAATGAACATACAAGTAAAGTTTAGCTCATCTAATACAATATCAATTAGTTTATATTAAGACTAAATATACGTCATTTACATATAACTAAATATATTTAATTATTTCTGATGTGAGATAACCTTACAGCATCTCCCATGACCTTTACTTTGAAAAAATATCTATAAGTCACTGATAACAATACGAAAAATTAAAAAAAAGCAACAATAATAATGGCTTTTGTCGGAAATTTCACGTTTTTTAGTCTATTGTTCGGAACTTTTTTTCTTGATTTTAAATGAATTTATTGGTATTTTTAAGAGAAAAATAACGCATTCCTGTATTTTTGTCACCAAATCTAATTTTTTTTTTTCATTTGTTCATTTACCTCTATTTTTATAGTGAATTTGTCTTCAAATCAAGTCTATGTCACCCAAAATTATAAATAACTAAGAATGTAATCCAAAGTTAAACATATAAAATACTAATTAGGTATATTTTCAAATCATAATAATGTTAGAAAATCAAAATTTCTTTTGTCTTAACGTTTGTATTTAAATTGTAAGAGAATTATTAATGTTAGAAAAAACTATAGGAATCAATTACGAGTCCACCAGCTGAGGAAAAATATAGTTTTTTTTATCATATTTAGACCTATCAAAATCCAAATATATCTTCATACGCGTGCATTTTGTTTAAGAAAGGGGTATTTAAGTAAATATGTTATAGTAATAGTTACAGTACAAATGAAGACATAATGTTGTCATCCTGTCTTAGCTACAGCTGCATTTCAAGCTCTTTAACTTCTATCGTGCAGTGAATTTTTTGCACGAAATGTCGACATTTCTTTCTAATAAATATAATAGTTAATGAATATATTGTTAAGATTGTTGATGTGCCCTAATTTAAAGGTATTGGTTCATGCAGCGTCACATTATGAAGGTAATAATCTACTTTATTTATACCTTGTGCTATAATATGAGTAGAGTATCCATTGATTGATAATAATAAATGTCTCAAGTCTGTTTTAATCATGGGAATGAATGAAACGAAAGACTTGTATGTTGAATGATCTATATCAATGTAATTGCTAAGTCACTTGGTAAAGTAGATCATGAATATGAGCACATGTCACTACTACATAAGTGAACAATTGCAATGGCATTTTTGTGTTACATTAGGTGCTGTAACCCTTGCATTAGGTCATTTAACCGTTTCATTAGTCAAAACTTAACCGTTGCGAATATTGCCGTTGCATTAGGTCTATTGTAATGATTATGAGTATCTAATGCAACGGTTTGATAAAATAATATTTAACCATTGCAGTAGCTCTATTGCAATGGTGTTATTGAGCTAATGCAATGGTTGTAAGTTTTTTTGACCGTTGCATTAGAGGGACCTATTGTAATGGTTGTACAAATGAATTGCTACAATAGGACCATCTAATGCAACAGTTTATTTACAACCACTGAACATATGGACCTACTGCAACGGTAATTGTTGCAATAGAGAGACCTATTGTACGGTCATTTTGTAATACCGTTGCAGAAACATATTGTACAATTTCAAGTTAAAACAACTGCAATAGGACATATAATGCAACGTAGGGAACTAATTTAACTATGATAATTTGGATTGAAGGGAGCTTCTCAATAAGAGAAAAAGGGACAGTAAATAAAGAATATATAAAGCTTCTGAATATTAAAAAAAACATACAGTAATTGAAGTTAATCAAAAACTTTATAGACAAATTACAATTATATTTATTATAATACAAGTTCTACTAGTAAAAATCATGTGCAAGACTTGCAGCACACAAAAAAAGACGGACATGACAATAAACATGAAATTTATAGTGAATAATTTCCCGAAACATTAATTGCATCATCATTGTTCTTTTAATATACAAGTTAACATTACCTGTAGAAAGCACAAAAACAAAAATAGTGACCACACCAATTTATCTGCTAAATTGTAGAAAAACAGCAACTGCACAATGATAGACAATGGGGTAAGTTTATTCAAAAAGATACGACGGCAATATGATATTGTTATGCGAAGAAATACAATCATGTAGTCACCTCGATAAACAGAGTCACTTGTTCCAACCTCCAAGAGTCCTCTTCAAAGGCATCGATGCCTGCTTAGAAAAGTTATGCTGCCACTTTAGGCGTTTAATCAAGTAGTCCTATTGCCTGTAAATTGAAGAATTGTTCAACTAGTTTTCATGGTTTTTCTCAATAGCTTGTATATATAAATTAGAAGGTTGTCAAAGTAAAAAAAAATTAAATGAATGGACTGAAACTAAAAATGATATAAATACAAATCAACCGAAAGAATGAAATGGAGATACAATCCGTACATATTCCAACAAGGCAAAAGATGCGTTTTAAAATCTACACCATCATATAGAGCCAAAAATCTCTATCTAAGCCCATAAACCATGTGTCCTTTATTTATCACATTGATATCATTATTGCACCTTTTCTTTCACAAGTTTAATCTGCAGCTTGCTTTATGTTTTCTGTTTCATAATCAACCATACAAAAACACATATAAGATAAGATGTACCTGGTTTCAGCATAGTTAAGATTACAGTACAAAATATTTCAGAATGCTAAGTGCAATACTCGCAATTATTATAAAATACTCAAGAAGCATGCATAAGTTATAAACATTTTATCCATGGCACCCAAGCATGCATCTAAGCATATGATGTGTATGATCAAAATTTATAAATAGTACATCATTTGAGAATTTTTGGCTCAAGAATTGAATGGAACTCAGTTAGTGCAAATGTATGCATCCTTGTAGGCCCCCTGTATATGCACAAAACATATTAGAATTAAAGATAATGAAAAAGGTGATAAAGGATAGTACCACGTCCACTTTTATAACTACAAAGTATAGTTTTTTTTATTTTTATGTTATGTTTATTAGCACGTTTGTGTTAATTCTCTATATTCAGCCTATAAAACGAAGTTATGTTACACTTTATTTTTCTTATCTAGAGAAGTTCACATAGGAAGGAGGTTACTATTGCTATGAAGTATGAAGTAACTTGATAGTAATACTATTTATTTTGAATAAACTGAAGATGCAACAAGCAGGTATTTCTTGAATTGAATTGAAAGTTCTTAACAATAACCTAGGCAAGCTTTAATGACAAATTAAAAAAAGTATTTTAATTATAAATTTATTTAGCAAGTATTTTACATTTTTCCAAGAGAATATATCAAAAGAATCTTTGGTTCAAGGAGAGAAATTTTAGATTAGTCAGAGATTTATCATATTTACTTGAATCAACACCACCAAAATATAAAAAAGAAACTATTGGGTTCCTAAAAGCACATAGAAGATTTAATCAATTAAACTAGATCACATATAATCATGTATGAGCAATTTATGAGGGTATAATGAGATTATTTATATCAAAATCAGTAAAAATTAATAAGGTTTACCTCAATATGATTATAATATTGTTGTTTAATTTGCACTCGTACCAAATCCATAAATTGATACAAGCATTTAAGTATGAAAGAAATATGCAATTTGATAGATAATTAATGAGCTAAAATATAAAAGCATGACCTTCTTTTAATATTCTCAACCATGAAGAATATCATAAAACTAGTGAATCTTAGCGTGGATATTTTCCTGGTATTTTGTGGCTGAATAAAAGCAAATTGCTAGAACATAAATTTAAATACACAAGTTTGGTGTAATATAAATGAATAGAGAAATTTTATAAATACGATTAACTGAGTTAGTCAATACATTTAGAATAACTTGTGTTGCATATACATCCTAATTATGTAAGAGAGCACCTAGTATGGATAAGAATTTACGGATGAGGGAGATCGTCTAGGTGAAAGAGATTTGAGTAGAAAAGGAAGGTAGAAAGTTTTCAAATATTAGATATTTGGTAGATAATTATAAGTTTAACAACAACTTGCAAATTTCATT